>JAPYZP010000208.1:0-50349 GCA_030522985.1 Torymus sinensis | reverse complement strand
AAAGAAGAAACCATAATTAACACCCATCATAAATTCATAATAAAATGCTAAAGCGTTAGCTTTCAGCAAATGTTTAAAAGCTAAAAATTGTAATATTTGATAAAGTAAATAAAATTCTTGAAAAATTTATACGATCAAACCGAGACGAACGAAATATATAGTACATATAATATTCACTCGAGAGTAATATGAAATTCTTCGAGTCTTAGAATCAGCCGGCGTCCCCGTCTGTGTGTTTATTTCCCTTGACACTCATCATATCGCCCCCCATTGAACGCGCGCTTGCCTAACTCGCGTCTACACTTCGCGCCGCAGCCAATCATCGTCGCGTGTCGCTCGAGTCTGCTCTCTTCTGAATTGCCCCGGGAGCTTTTTCCACTCGTCGGCAGGGCCTCTTTACGAGCAGGCGAGACGCGAGCTACGCGCGCACTATGGGAAAAGTCGCGGGAGCCTTAATTACCGGCGCGCCGGGCTAAGTGAATTAAAACGCGGCCGCGCACATGCGCTACTCGTGAATTTCGCGAGCAATTTGCATTTTTCAGCGCTGACGCTCTTTGTGCGCGCACGCGGTCTAGTTGACTGTTTATTTGCTTTGATGGCTATCGCCGCCGCGGAGAGTTGTATTAGCCGTTGAAGCCTATACTCCGAGTGAACCGAGCCAGCTGATGCGTGCAGCCAGACGCGGCCGTGGAGAAAGTTCAGGATAGGTTATTAAATATAGATGAATAATTTCGATTATCACGCTGATCTGCGAGATATGAGGCGCTTGAGATTTTTCTTTTAATGCGGTTCTTCTCTGGATTTCATCTGCAGACACGAGAGAGTAGTGCAACCGGTATAATGGATACTTTGTTATCGTTTATCACGATCCGCATCGACTGTGAAGCTGTAATTTTCATTCTATTCACTTTGTATTATAAATATTTTTTATGCTCAATTTAAAATCTTTCGCTATGTGGATAAATGTTAAAGTTACGTAAAAATGTGTATATGAAATGTTTCTCTCATATATATCTTTATTCACTGTAGAAAGCATCTATTTATCTGTCGCCGTTTTTTACAGAAGCATAAAACATTGTTAAAACGCAATTGTTCCAATATTTATCGAAAACGCAAGTCAAATAAGTAAGAATTTGATAATTTAATGCTTGCACGCGTTAACAAATAACTCCATTAAAAGCATATCTCTGTTTAATCAGGCATTTTTATACTCCTCATTACAGTCAGCTCCTTATAAAGCGCACAGTCAGTCTTTTTTTTTCTCTCCCTCTTGTATTCCTTATAGTACACGCGTATGCGCGATGTAGCGAAAAAACTTTATCTCGTCGATTAAAAAAAAAGGTCATCAGTCGAGCTCAAGTTTAAGCGTTTTTTATTCGGCTCTCCCTGGCGGTGGGCGCGTTGGTTGGCCCCTAAAAGGCCTAATGAACTCGAACGTGCATGAATCACGGAAATGGCTCAATTCAGCGCGCATGCCTGCCCCCCGTCGGCGATTCCGCCCATGAAGGCTGAGCGCGCCTTTTTGCTCGTCCTTCGATCTAGGCGCGTGTTGTAGTGCCTTTTTTCCCGCAGCGTTCCCGAGTGTATGGCCATCTATATATGCCGGATCCGATGTTTAAAACCGCGTTTCCGCGGGTATAAAAACACGAGCCTGGATAGTCCAGCCGATGGACACTGGGTGGTAAATTAATGGACGATGTATTACAGATCGCCCGCGGTTGCTGGCTTCGAATTAGGTCCAAGTGGTCTTAATTGAGAAGGTTGAGCGCTGCTGCTGAAATAAACGCACTTTTTAGTTCATGCTAACGCTACGTTCAGCGTGTCTGATATGTACATGAATTATTTGGTATAGTTGTCTGACATATATTACACATCATTCAAATTTTCTCTGCTCACGTTTCGAGTTGTTTTCCTTTATGTAACAATATCGAATATTGATTTTGGGATGCTTATATAACATCATATTGTATTTGTTCCCCCCACATGTAGAAAATTAAATTCATGGGTACTGTAATAAAAAACGTTCTGCTCTGGTCGTTTCGATCCAGACGGTGACGTCACCGGCATGATACTTTTGCTGTTATGAGTCACATTTGTAAGCCTTAAAAAAAATTGCTTTATGGCTTTTTAAATTTGGAATAATTAAGGAACGATGGCGTTTATTTATGAGAGCAGACGGCGATCTAGAAAATCTCGGAGAAATAAAATTGGCTGATGAGCTAACTGTTCTTTCGTGGGCTGTAAAATTTTGCAACTATCTAATTCAACTAATTGTACGCTTGCAAGGTCGTGCTTTTCGAAACTTTCAAATTCATTCTATACAATTAACACTTTTGAGAGATAATCTTTGAGAGATAAAATAGTAGCAATTAGCGATATAGAAACTTTTAATTGTCCAAAAAAAAATAAAAGACCAACAATTGAAACAGTAAATATTTTGCGTTTTTTCACATGTATGCAGTAATATGACAAAGTAACTTTCTCGCACCCAACCGAGTGTCATATAAAAAAGACAAAGCTTCGAAAGAAGAAAAACAATTTTCTTCCTCGTTTACATTAGCCAGTCCCGCGCCCGCTCGCTTCAGCTACATTCCTGACATCATTCACATTCGTTCTCAGCGTTCATTCCGTCTCGTCTCGACGACGTCTGCGCGTACCCGGCGTACCTCGCATTAAAAAAAAACGGGGATGTGACAAGAAAAAACGGGAAGGCTCAAGTGCCACATGCACAAGGGGACCCTTGTGTGCACGGATCCAAGGGAAAAGAGTGCACACGCGCTGCTTCTCTGTATAATTACCGGTGGCTATATACGAATACTCAGCTCACTCTCGCTTTTCCACTCGCTGCGGATGTGTCGCAGCGACGCGCGTCGGCGGTGGCGGCGGCGGCTTTCTTCGGAGAAACGATGCGCGCGCATTGTCTTTTCTCGCTGGATTATCTGCCACTCTTGCGCGAGCGTCTGACGCTAATAAAAGCCGCGCGGAGTTTAATGAGCGTCGATAAGGTTCTTTGTTTCGTGTCGTACACATACGAGCGCGTTCGCGTTTGCGTAATTTGACTTTATTGCTCGCGCGCTCGTCGTAGATTCTGCGCATGCGTTTGTGTCGATCCAGATTACGCAACTGTTGTTGTCGTTGCTCTTGCATTGGTATTGAAATTGCAGTGATAGATATTTCGAGAAAATGGAGTGTAGCAAAATTGCTTGGATTTCGATAGCCGATTGTTTAATCTATTGTTCTTATGTAGCTTTCTGTACATTAAAGAGTGCGTAATAAAGTTGGGATAAGGCTTCGTACATTATTTTTTTATTACTTTTGTAGAGAATATTTACAGAATAGCTTTTTCATGAATAAAGAAGAAAGGAATAATTTGCTTAATAGTTTGCACTTCCTTGATAAAATGAAAATTTATACGGAAAGGTAGATTTTTTTCCGCACTTTATACATACCAAATAAGCTATTTATAATGGTAATATTAAATGAATTTTTTCAGAAAAACTTTATTATACGCTTATGGTTATTTTGTGCTCATTGCGGAAAATCTTGAAAACTGTAAATGAAAAAAAAAAGATATAACAAAGCAGCATTCAATATGATATACCCCCCGCAACAAAGACATCAAAGTTGTTAATCTACCTGTGTGAAGTTCTTGAAAAGAGAATCGTCATTCAGCGAAGCCATCGACCTCCCCGTGCGTTCTCACGTCGTCCGCACGGCGTATCATTAAATAACGATAAAGAAGTCCACGCGATAACAATAGTTAAACAATTCTCTCCTCTAAGCAGCCGCACGAAAAATTTCCTCCCGCAAATACACAGCGACAGTATTTCCCTGTGGCTGAACATTCACAATGAGCGTATAGAAGAAGAAAAAAAAAGTTAAGCCACTCTACAGCGCAGTGAAAGGTCACGTCCGCAACGTGGAAGTCGTCCGAGGGGGTCATCATCAGCATCATCGTCGTCGTTATCGCCATTGTCATCGTCATCGTCGCTCCTCCGCGTGTATATATATAGCGCTGCGAGGGGGGCTCGAGAGGGAACGAGAGAGTGAGATCACAGAGGATGATAGGTCGGTAACGATGCTAATGTATGCGGCTCAGGTATAGGAGAGTTCCCGGCAACGCCCGCTTTGTGCAGCCGCGCATGCACAACGCGCACGTGGCTTTTAAGGTCGATCCACATCGGCGAGTCCGCGTCTGCGAGGTGTAAAAAATCGGGAAAGCCCTTCGCGGACGCGAGAAGGAGATCGATAGGTAGATACAGATAGATGGCTTATGAGAGCGCTAAAGATTTTCGAGCACGTGCCTTAATTAAGATGGAGCGCCGATATATACTGACGATCATGAGCCTTGGGATATATTCGTTTGTCTTTATTTTTAGAGGTGTGAGCACTGATGTGCGTCCCTGCACTGCGAACATTTTACTTTTCAATACGTCTTCAAGGTTTCGAGGGATCCTTTATTTCTTTTATCTTTTAAAGTTCTTATATTATTTTTGCATTTCGATATTATTAATATTGGAACTTTTATATTTTAAGTATAATAAATTACTGCTTTTAAACAAATCGTACTATACACCGAAATTGAGAAAAAACAAATATATTATTTAAATAACAACCGGCCATGTGAGATAATTCGAATGACTAATTAAGAAGTATCCACCGCAACACTACTTTCATTAATTGTCGTCCATAAAAACCCGGCACTATTAGTACAAAGGAAATCGAAATTGTGCATTGACTCACGGCAAATCGGACATTCGACCGGCGCTGAATTAAATTAGGCGATGCAAGCGTTCGCGCGAGAGCCGGAAACCGGAGGCATTGAACTTATACTCCGCATGCATTTATATAGCGTGTGGAGCGCGACTGCTTAGTGAGCCGAGAAAGCAATGAAAGTATAGACACTTTTTTTTATCGTGTTTTATTAGCCGATCCCAGCCAACCAATCGCCGATAAGGATCATGGGCTTGTATGATTCAGCCTGTCTATTATATTGCAGTGTTATTACGTTGCATTAATAATGACAGGGATTTTGATATTCCATTAAAAAATGTAATTTGAAAGTATATTTACAAATTACGAAAAGAAACTAATAATTATCATAAAAGTTTTTAAAGTCAGAGATGTAAAGTTTTGCTTATATCCGAATCAGCTTTAGAACGTATCATTTTTCACTTTTCGAGGGCTTAAACAATCTTTTAACTTTAAAAAAGACATGAAAGACCAAAGTAGCTTTCTGTTAATTGGTAGCAATAATGAAGCTTTGATTTTGAAAGGCATTATGTAGCGCGTACCGCTCGGTATAGTCGGAAGCGACCCACATGGCAAATGTGACATAACGGCTGGAGCACCAGTTCCGAAGGCCTTTTACGCGCGTGTATGCCTCTAATTGCGCGGATTCTTCCTCATGTTATTGCGGTCGCTTATACAGCGCGACTGAAAAAATTAGTTCCTATTCTCTCGATCTTGCTAAAAGAATAATGAATTACACGGTAATGGCATAGATTGGCTCGTAGCTGCTTCCGGCAGTGTTATGCTTGAAATTTTATCAGATATACAGTGGGGCTATAATCAAAGCTTATAACGATTTTTAATATGTAGCTTTCTGTATCAGGGAATAACTTTCTCTTCCCAACTATCAGATTATTGAATTTGATACTTTGCATTTTCCTTAGACACTTACAGATCATTGATTTTCCTTGCAATATAGTTTTTTTCTTACAATTCTTACAATTAAGGAATGAACAAAGCTAGAAACAAAGCAACTACCATTCCGTTCTCGTCTACTCATTTAGCGAACTCGTCATTTTTTACCATTGATGCAGTCATGTAACGACGAGTGCTCTCAAAAGCACAAGTCGCGGCGGCACAAAAAATACGCACAACATTCCACTTGCAATTAATTTTTCAACGCGCACAAGTAGACATCGCGCTGACCCGCTTCTTCGCTCTTGCAATGACGATTCCATAAAAATTTTCCGCGTTCGTATGTGCGTAATGAAGACGCTCGGCTAATGATACAAAAGCGGCGTGTAAACGCGCGTACGATACATGCAGCCTCGGCGAGTGCAACGCGGCACACTGGCTTACATTAAATCTGGGTGGGCATTCCTCATTTTTTTTTCGTCTCCTCCTTTTTCGAGCACTCGGTTGCGCGAACGCGCGCGCGCGCCCATTACCGCGGAAACGGGGCACGCGCCAAGGAGGACCGGTCTTGTGCTCTCCTGTGCCCCTCCGCTCTCGAAAAGAGTCTCTCTCTTTCTGCAAAAGTCCGGAAGATGCTCGCGACGCGTGTGAGAAATGTAGCAGAAGAAAAGGAACAAAGTCCCCTAATGACAATTTCTCCGAGCTACAAGAGGTCACGTGCGTTATATACGTGTGCTCGAAAATATGTAACTTTGATTAACATGCGTAAAGCGCTTGGTCTCATGCGTATATAGAACAAATCGCATTACGGATTAAGAGAGATTAGTTATCAAATATTTACCATATAACTCTATAATGATTCACCTTTCAGAAAAATTATACTTTCATTAGTCCTCAGAAGAATGAGTCCATATAATAGCGTTATTTTAGTTAACTGCTTCTCAATGTCATTGGGCACTTGAGCACTTCATGAAAATGCTCAAGGGTCAATTTATATTACGATTATAAACAGTATAACCAATGCTGCAATTACAATAAAGCTTAAATTTCAATATTTGATGAAAATAAATGATAAAATTATACGTATATTATATCCTGATTATGTATCTCTTTACATTATTAATAATTTATTTTTATTTGTTTCAGGTAAGTGACACCTCTTGGTTAATTGAGTTGCTCAAACGGTAGTTCAGTCGTAGTTGTAAGTACAATATCATTAATTATAGATGAGATTGGAATTATAAAATTTAGTTGAAACAACAACATATACAAAGATAAATTAATGGGAAGTTGAAAAATACGACCGCAATAACAGAGGAAAATTTATAAATAACTCTTTTCATTTCTAAATGAGTCAGTATTTTATTAATATTTATTGCCTGTCTCGCAATTTAATTGAAACACAACAAACGGACATTCACCTTTCCAATTAAACTGAACCTATAGTCTGGTATAAATTACAAATTCCTTTAATCACGTTGATGTTGAAGCAAAAATTAGAAATATGAACCACAGAGAATCGCGCGTAAAAACCAAAGTCGAACACAGGAAAGAGAGAGAGGGGGAACACTTGACAGGGAAAAGAAAAGGACAAAAAGAGAAATGGTCTCCGGGACGGGTCCCGGTGTAGTTTAATTTCCGACTTAATTGGCGACTCTTTCCTTTCCCGCTGTACGCATCGCGCAGTCCCTTTATCACGTCGCTTCTCTTTTTGCTCATACAGTCCGTTTTCTCCTTCCACCGGTGCGTTTGTCATTCTCGTTCTAGCGGCTCTGTGTCACAGCATCGCAGCCTGCCGCAGTGAATCGCTCTTGGAGGCGCGCGTGCTTTTGCACAACTTGAGCGTGACGATGGCTTTTCATCGCGCACCGGCTGTTTGGCGATGTTTTTTTTTCCCTCCTTATTTTCAGCGATAATGACCGCACTTCAAACGGTGTTTCACACGCGCTCCGCGCGCTTTTTTCGTTCGGTGCAGTGATTTTTAAGTTCGACTCGGTTTCGTTGTTTTTATACTCGTTACAAACAATTCTGCAAACGATTTTTTAATTTACCGCGTCGCGCGACCGTTCGTGCAACTCTAGGGCGCGACTAAGTTGTTTTTACCAAAACCCATAATTGATTGCCGCGTGTTGCATCGAGAGACTTGTAATTTTGTTACGTAACACGGGTGTTTTACATAATTACAACCATTAGCTTGTTAGCGGAGTACTTGTAAACAGAGTTGATTTTTTTCTGTAAGCCGTGACACGTGGAAAATATATTTCCAAAACGTGCAATTATATTGATAAGCTTGATTTATTCTCCAAACTTTACGATAGAACCCACCAAATCGCGATTTCTGATTTATATGCGTCTCCGGTGTCCCGTTTATCTTGCTTCGCTATTTTATATAATTTTCAACCGCAATTACATCGTGTGAATAATTGACTAGATTATACATCTATATAAATATATAGCGTAACGATGTTTTCGATTAAATATACACGCTGAAAAATGTTAAGCATGCGGGTGCCAGACTTTTTTTTTACACGGTATTTTATGTTCCTTTTTAGTAGTATCGGGTCTGCATTGACAAGATTATTAATATAATAATTTTATTATATATCAACATGGAACAATCGCTCTGGTGTATAAAGAAGAAAGCGTACTTCTTTTCATATTCTTTACCTGACAAATTGGAAACAAATTAAACGGCACGCGATTATTTCATGCCAACATGTCTGCGATAAATCAATTTTTGCCCGCCGCTTAAAAGAACGAGCGAATAAGTCATTAAATTTCCGCAACGCTCGGCCCTCTTTCTCCGAGAGCCATGTTTTTATACAGGACCGACATTGCACGCCGAGCGATGCGTTTTCTCAATCGGCCAGCGTGATAAAGTGTATATATGAGCGCACCGCATTTTTTCTGCCGCCGCCCGAGGGTAGATGATTTACTCTACTTTATAAATCCGGTATGTACGAAGCCTCGTAACTTGCTCGCTCGTGCGCGCGCTCGTGCGGCCCGTGGGAGGTCGGAGTCGAACGCACGTCAATTTTCGACCCACGCCGCCACGCCATTTACGCGCAGTTGGCACCCCGTGCAGAGCGCGATAAAAAACGTTTACTCTTCACCACGCCGCGCGAAAGAAAAAATACTTGCGGATGTCTGTGTGAATTATGAGGTGTGCGCTGAAGACTCCACGGAAACACCGCGTTATTCCGTTTAACCTATATACGATGAGCTTGTAATGTATGTGTGACGAATCGTGTGCGAGAGTCGAGGTAGATCGCGGCTTAAGATGCATACTTTGTATACTGCAATACTGTTAGTTTTCACTCGGGTATGTACACAAAAATAAAGAATACCATGTATAGTCATTGTTTTTTATTACATCATTTAGCATCAAACATTATCAGCTTAATTAATGAGCCTTATTGCCTTGGTTTCATTTTTATGAATGAGAAGGATATAGTAAGTTACACTCTGCTATTTGTTGATAAAAAAGTATTTTTTCGAGCTTTAGCCAAACTATAAAATTGCTATATAAAATAGTTTCGGAAATTCATGCTACACATTGCAGCAAAAAGAAAGCTTATAAGTGAACTTGTACAATAAGTACAATGTATTTCTATAAAAAGTATTCTTTTATTATTCTATTAACAATAATAGCATTTGCAACACATATTTTATTAATTAGGTACTTATAATTAGCTAATTAGTAATCTAAAATTAGTTAAATACTGCAATTATACGGGCTTTATTTTAATTGCAGTTGATTGGTAGTATTAATATAAAGAATAAATATTAGCGTTGACCATTACGTTCTAATGTTGTTTTTATGTGTTTGGTGAACTTTTTTATAATTTCATATAAGTATCGTCAATTAATTATATCTGCTATTTTCGGTTTGCAAGCAAGATTAGTGGCTTCAAGAAAGATTACACGTTTTGAATTAATTACCTTATGGCGTGGGCATCCTCTTTATGCAACGATCGTGTCTGTATTCCGTTGGCTCACATTTGCCAGAAAACACATACATTCTCATATTTCGTAACTTGCGTTACAAAGCCTATGATTGTCTAACGTCAGGTGTAATATATATTAAAATTAAGCCTTCTGAGCCGTATGTTTATATATTTTAATTTTCAACGACTAATAACTTAATCGTGAGCATTGAAGGCGCAGATACATTAATTGCACCGCAGCAGCTTCTTCCCCCGTGCATAAATGTCAACGTGTCAAGGAAAGCGTCGCCCACGCGTCAGCCGTATGCACACACATACACACAGCCGTGTAATTACCGTGCAAAGTCATGAATCGTTAGTTTACCCTGCATTACGGCGGAGAGAAAACGGGCCGAAGCGCGGCGCCGGCCCTCTTGCGAAAAAGGTGAAAACGCGCTCGCGCGCGAGTTTTGCAAGAAAAATTCGCGTGGTCAACGGTATATCCGGCGGCCGCGTGCCGCATCCTTACGCAAATGCATCAGCGCTGATGATGGATTCAGCGGCCGAGACGCGAGCATATATAGGGGTTTGCCGCGTCGCGGAGAAGAAAGTTGACGTTCTGAATTGTCAGACGGAACGGCTGTAATCGCCATCCTTCGCGCTGTAAATACGGCCGCGCCGGTGCGACCGTTACTCTTTCTCTCTCCCTCTCTCGGTCATTGGCCATCGTGCCGAGCGAGGGACACGATATAATTCCTATCGTTCTAATTTACCCGGAAGTGCAAGGAAGGCGGCTACCGCGATGCCAGTGACACTGGCTATTTGCATTTTTAATGACCGATCTGGCAAATTGACTGTTTGCTTTCAGAGTAGCGCGCTCTGTGCTTACAAGCCACCCTTGCATCACAGAATCTCTGTTCCTATAATATGACTTTTTCCTTGACTTTTATTAGACGCGATAAGTCAAAACGTATTTTCATCATTTTTTTATGAATAGATTACGTATTAATAAAAAATTATAACGTACATAATAGCCATCATTAATAACGTTGTTACCACTCTTTCTTTCCTACTTCATTAGAACCGTCCGTTGCTATAGAAAGGCATTGCATCATTTCAGAAACTAGAATTCAGCGTGAAAGTTTTATTGGCTCTCGATGGCCCCTTGTAATTATTAGACTATATGCAGGCAGGTCTGCCGCGCATTATGATAGAAGGTATAATAGCTCACCATATCTGAAACTTTGTCGACGAAAAATTCTGAAAGTAACACCCGACGATCGTGTTTCATAAGGCTCCAGTGGCCCCGTGATTACTACATCGTTCCGCGGCGATTTTAATCTAATCGGACACGAACTTATAATTCCACGCGCCGTGTTCCCTCGAATTACTACTCGATCGCGATGTAACTTATTTACAATGCCGTCCTATCGTCGGGCTCGTTCCTAACTCTAGTGATACGGAACAAATTGTTGAGATTCGTACGTATGCTGCAACCGTATACATATACATAGATGGATCTTGTCGAGTTTTAATCGACTGTAAATCGAATCCCGACTCGTGCGCTATCCACGCCGCGTGCACTTGCGCACGCGCGCGTTACGTCAAGTTTTTGCTTACTCACGCGCTGCCACATTCCTCGACGACTCGAAATTAATCGTCGATCCATCAGCGACCAGAATCACTTTCTGATTGTCGCTGCATTTTAGTTCTTTTATACAGGAGTTAGCAATCAGTCAATTATAATTGTGAACACGATTGTTTATTACGCGTCATTTTTATGTAAGCATCGCGTGATACACACTCAGGTTATATTCAGCGACGCAATAAATAGAATATGTGCCGTTGAATAACTGTATACCCATTTTACCACTGCAATTCTCAGTCGTACAAATTATAGCTGATTTCGCTTGGAAAACTGACGAGTAACCCAGTGCGAGTAAAACGATTTACGTGTAATTTTTCTTTTTTTAGTACTTCTGACCAATCAACTTTCCTAGAAATCGATCAATGTTTTCCCTCTTCCCGAATAAGAGCTAACGCGGAAATACTTGCTGAACAGACCGAACCGCTGAAATACTTGCTATATAGACATTGCACTTCAGAGTTTTCCCGATTTTTATGAAATCTGACCAAACACCTTATATTACCCAACTTTCGTTATATAAAAAGTCTCTGGTTCGTTATAAATTGAGAGCACCCACGGCTCTTTTGACCGCTAAAGGCATGTTGTTTTCTCTTAAGAAAAAATGAAAAAGAAACGCAAGAGCCATATTAATTTTATTGTTTAACCTCAATATTTTTAGGCATAATGTGCTCAAGGTCGCCTCACTGCTCACTAATCAGAATAAAAAATCTTAACCAGTTCTAAAAGAGCCTAATTTATACCATAAAGAATTTCGTAAACGGCGCTCGAAGTGAAATTTCGACTTGGAACTACAGTCAGGCCGTCAGAGCTGATCTCGATGTCTCGCCTATAGCAGCAGCACGTGCCTTGCGCCGCTGCTCTCTTGGCTACCGACACCGTGAACGAGTTTAGCAAGTATAGCCGACCTCCAGAAGGCAAGCTATGTAGCTATAGCCGCCTGGCCGCCGGCGGTAGCTCATTTGCAATTTGCATGTCGTCTTGTTTCACTGTCGCTCCTTTTGGACGGCGCATTAGAGGCCTAAATAAAGGCACTTGCGCGCCTCTCCCCCCACCTCCTGCTCTTGCTCGCGGAGAGGCGCTTTCCTTCGACGAGAGAGAGAGAGAACGCGCGAGCGCTACAGCGATGTCCGACTCACTTGTCACTGCGCGGAGGGGGAGCGACAGAGAAGTATCGTCGAGGTGAGCAGAGAATGCAGATGCGGTTTTGCGCGCGCGTGAAAGTTGCCGCATGCTGTGTGTGTGAGAGAGAGAAGGATAGACTGTAGGACGCGGTGTAGAGATAAACGCCGACTTGTGAATTCGATTAGGTTCTTTTTTATACTTAGACCATCGTTTGCAAGTGAAGTTTCTTATTTTGCTCAAGTTTTGGATTCATGAGGAGATTTTTGGGCTGGCTTTTTGTACTATAGCGAGTTGTTGAAATTAAAAATAAAATAATTGCGTTAATAATTAATGTAACGAAAAGTAAACTATAGGAAACAAATTGACTGCAAAACTGTTGATAATTAATCATTTTACATTACTTTACTATCCTACGCAGAGTTTGTGCGCTTGTAGAATGGATGCGGGTATTGTTAATTGAAGCATGCGGGCTTGCATGCGGAGTTTGATTTTTCTTTCTTATAGAAACCTTGAATTAAATGTTGTGTTTATTTTAAGGAAAACGATACTTACAATTAGTTATGAAACTTATGATGAATATTTACTTTCGTAATCGACATATTCTATATAATTTTTGAAAAAATCTAAACGACTCTAATCATTTAAAAGAATTACTGTAAAGTATATAAGAATGTAATTTGATTTCTCGCGTTTCATAAGTGAGCAAGAATATCTTTTTTATCGCAAACGCGGACTACACTCGTTTCTACACTCGCGTTTGAAAAAATCCAAGCTAGTAGTAATGATATTCGAATCATACTGCGCAAACTCGATAGTTCGAACTCTCAATGCCTTGGGCATGACGCAGGTAAGGATCGGTGAGTAATCAAATATACACTGATAAGAATCGTTGATAGCGATAACATCGAGAAACTCAAAGCGCGCGCGCGCGTGCAGTGAGGCTATTGTATTCCATAAACATTTTACCAATTGAATTCTTCGCATCATTCGTCGATTTTCTCGATTGTACTTTTCTAGCTAATGCATGCCGACGTTTCACAGACATTTTAATTATACCGCTAATAAGAATAACACGTTTGTTCTTATCATTAAGAAAGTTGGATTGCGAGAGAGCTGTGGCATGAACAAAAAGGATACACATTACGATTGCAACTGATAGGATAATTATGATACGTTCCCTTGATCTACTTTTCGATATCAATAAATGCTTAAAATTTTTTAATCAGAGATAAATGTCAGTTGTTGAATTGAAGAAAAAGAAATAGGTTACGTTTATAACCGACACTGGCATGGCTTTTTACTTCGATTTTAATAAAACAACAAAAAAAAAACGTGACATTAGTTGAATAGTGTATTACATAAAACGTCAAAAGCGTCCAATCGGAATCGTTGTCCTTTGCCTCCGATATAAATCCACGACGCACTCCCACTTCTCCGAGCAGCAGCAACAGCCGCACGCCGCGCTGAGAAAAAAGCACGCGAGCCATCAGAGCCGCTACTGCCGCGCACACTTTCTCCGCAAGCAGGCTGCGGTGCGCGATCCTCTCGGATTCCCAGGGGACTTTTGATGATCTTCTTAGCCCCCTCTTTTGCAGGCGCGACAGGAATCCATAGATTCCAGGATCGATCGATCAGGCGAAATCCGGCCGATTACGCAAGCGCGCGCGTGCGCGTCTCCGAATCCTTGCCGGAAAAAACGGCATCGGCCGAGCAGTTGTAATCGGCTCGGGTTTCGTTCCGCGACGCAGGAAACGGGCTCCGCGATGCGACGCGCGTAACCGTATAACCCAGAACCCCAGTCGCGGGCGTCGGATTTCCGAAGTCCACGCGCCTCGTTTTCAGCGCGCGACACACGAGATATCTCGTGATTACCGATTCTCCTTCTCTGCTTTTCCGTGTCGCGCGCGTCTCTGCTCGGCAGCGCGATGGCTATAATACTGCTGCTGCTTTTTTCTTCCTCGCGCGGGCAGTCCGTCTCGTGCCGTAGTAAATCGTCAAATGACTTCCTCGTGGGCTTACGTAATTCCGCTATTGATGTTGCTCTGGCGTACACGTCGCTGCTGCTGTGTGATCGTGTAAGGAGAGGAAGTGCACGCGCGGCGCTCGGAAAATCGCCTTACAATTCTCCCTCCACGTGCAGTGTGTTTTTCTTTTTTTAATGCTAATGGGCTGAAAAGTAATGGCCGAAGCATTGCGTAACCGTAGATTTTGAATCTTTGACTGAGCATTGTTTGAGTTGGTGTTATCTTCACAATATTTACGTCGTCTGCCGCACTTGATGGAGTTTCCTCAAAAATTAACCTATTAAAGCCCACTTATTTTAATTTTAATATACTTTTCTACATAATAACAAAAAAATTGTGTACTTCTTTAATGTGTTCTTGAGAATTACAGCAGTACCGGCTTCTGCGTCAATTACAAAGTTTTTCACATCTTAATGAGATTCTCGAGAATTCTAAAAAATATAATTTACGTACATCTCAGCACTGAATGAAAAGTTAATTGAAATTTTTATATAACTTTTAGTAAACTAGACTGTTACGTTCGTGATTAATAAATTGATCATTTTGATTGGAATTAATAAAAATAGTAAAAAAAAGGAATGGCTTTTGTTATTTTCAATGACTTGAAATTCAGCACAGCGTGATGAGCACTGCGGATCCACCAGAGCAGCTCCACTATACGAGCTCTATTGAAAAATCGTTACACTTTAAACGGTCGAGCAAACAATCACGCCTCGTCCGGATGCGGGACATTTCGGTCTCCCAATCAGCCGCCTCCCATGCAAATACCCGCTCCTCCGACTATCTGGGCTAGACACACCGGACCGTATCTCTCTCTCTCTCTCTCTCTCTCTCGCTCTTTCGCTCGATGGGATCGATCGGTTTCGAGCTCGGCGCGCCCTGTTCTCCCGACCTACACACGCGCGATTGTTCGCGAATCAGCATAGAGGAGACATGCGTCGAAAGGGTCGCCGGCAGTCCGAACGCGTGCGCGAGTATCGATGTGTTTCTATGTATATGTGTGTGTAAGTACGTGCTCGCATCCTGTCGGAAACGGATGTGAAGCGCCACGCTTCGCTAAAGCTCACCCTGCGCGCTCACTCGCCATTGTGCCGGTATACTCGTTGTGAATTATGTAATTACTCGGAATGATGTTTGTGGCTGTGTGTGTGTGCTGCACGCCAGATCAGTGATTTGGTCGTGCCTTTTTTCTTCTCTTTTAAACGTCCGAGGATCCGCTTTTTTTCAATTTTGCTCATGCCGCGCGTGCGAGAGCCCGCACGAACCTCTTCCGATGCCGCTTTGTTATTAGTTCGCTTATTGTAACATGTTGACTTCTGTGTTATAGCGTCATAATTGTGGATTATAATTGTCATCGCGGTGGCGTTTGTTGGCTTGAATGTATAGCTGCCGTGTACGTTATGTTATTTTTTTTAAAATGTAGGTCGGAAAGCAGCCTAACGCACACTTTGTAATTTACAGAGATTTTCACTGTCGATTCTCTTTCAGCGACTTCCTCTTATCACATTACTTTGTAAATACTTTTTAGTACAATTTGATTATAAATGATGTAATAATTCTGGTTGCGCCTTTTTCTCTAAAGTGTACTTCAAATGGAATTATTTATTCCTAAAACATATCAACTGCGCTAATTATTCCAATAACAAAATCATCCAAATGATGATAAGTTAAATAATTTGCATTCATCTACATATTAAATATTTAAAAAAAAAATGAAGTATGCAATCAATATTTTTTTCTGTATTCACTTGAGTTGCAAAGTTTACTAATTCAATATTTTTTTATGAAAAACTTATAACTTATACTACTCAATAAAATACGATATGCATATTTTTAGACGTCAACCTATCAAGTATCGGAAAAACGTATCTACGTACCGTTCTTCGCGAATGCTTTATAATAGAAATAACTTTTGCGCATTATCTTATGAAACAACATACTTATGAATCCAATTACAGCATTGAATATAAAGGTGAAAAAAGATAAAACTCGCTAGCCGTCAACTGCAAAAACAATCGTTACACAACCTTGCACAGTCATTATAGAATGTCATTTCACAGTTTTACTATAATTTCTATCGCTCACTCGAATCTTTGCCTGCAATCGTTGAATTATCTCAGCTATTTTTATTTTCTTATAAACAGTGGGACCGCTGCACTTATTGTCAACAAATTCCGATTATAACAAGACGTGAAACCGCCAAATACATTCAGAAAAATGATCTTCCGGTAATAAAATTCCTCCCGAGAAAATCTTCATGCGACAAAGAAGGGTTCCTCCTGCGCGAAAAATCATCATCCCGCTATAGGAATCGCCATTTCCTGTTGCAAAATTCCTCCTTCCATAGGAAGATATTCTCTTGGCCCTATTTTTAGCGGAAATCCTCCTCCGACAGGCAGATTCTCGCTGGTACAGGAAGATACAGTAACGCGTTATGTGAATAATTAATGAAACTAATAATAAAAGAAGAGAAAGAGAAAAATAAAGCTTTTTCATATATTCTAGTAGACGAAGTATATCGAACGGGTATCCGCGAATGTATGTATCCGTAGTGAAGTTGATCGATATCTACTTACACTAGGAAGGCGCGAGCACGTGTTTAATGAGTCCAACAGCACGTGCTGCGCGTGTGTAAAGTGCGTACGTCTTTTTAAAGAATTTTCTGCACTACGAAAAAGGTTTCTACTTCTTAAATTTCCTTGTACTTTGGTACTACTTTAGGTCCCAAAATATTTGATTTTCTTCCTTTCGGGATATGTAGTTTTAGATTTACGCCTTTACTGCAGACGTAGCGTGTATGACATTTTTAAATACATTATAAATTAAACTGCAATTGCAAAAAAAGCTACTGACGTAATGCAAACTTATTTGAACAAAAAATTAGTAAACAAATTTTCATAATCATTAGTTTATTTCATACCATAGCAATAAGTTTTCTTAAAAATGAAACCAATTCTGAATAAAAGACCTGTGACACCTCTTTAACCAACTTCAGTCTTTTACTGAAGTTGAGGTAAGGTGACGTGACTATAGTTTCTGTCATTTTTGTTTAATCGATGTCGACTATGGTACCATGTGTGCTCTGAAGGAACACAAAATAAAGAATAAGAAGTACAAGGTTTAGTATATATCTATATTCATCAAAAACAAGATAAACAGGAGCTTATTTCCGATACTTATAATAGATACACTCACTAAAATTATTTCTTTTTCTATCTTCCTATTTCTTCGCATTGTAATTTTTTTTAAATGTTTTATTGTTGACTCCATACGATTATCGTATAAGATAAGTTTTCTCCAATCATTAGAATAAAAAGTGAAACAATGTATATATGCAGGTATTGCGATAAAGGACCTTTAATAAAAAGGAAAGAGTAAAAAAGTTGAAAATATAATTCCAACTATATACCCTCTTACTTTACTTCTTAAGAAAGTTCAGGAAGTATCTTTGAAATTCATATAATTCACAACATAGGATGAGAAAGTGCATCTGCTATACATTTAAAATGGATTTATAAGTAAGTGGTCAGAGATTTTACGGCTAGCAAACACTTTCCCATTGTGTAAATTTTACCTCTATTCACTCTTAATGACTTATTTTCTAAGTGCGCATTACCGCATTTTGAAACAATTAAATTTTATAAATTATATTTAAAAAATATTACATAAATATTACAATAGTTTTATTTGGTAAAAGTGTTTTCATTTATTCATTAATTTCACTTTTACTCGAAATGGTATCTATACCAGACGCCTGGAGTTCCTTAAAAAAAAAGTTATATATGTGCTGTGCAAACTTTTCGCATCGAGTGAAATCGCTATCTCACGTGTGTTGAAATTAATAAAGGAAAATACAACGGCTACTTTTAAGGGGAGCCAGAGAACGACAGCAACAGCTACAACAATTATTCTCAGCTGTCCCTGTGGTCTCGAGAAGACTGTAACTTTCACTAAGTAGCGCCTGTTTCGCGGGTGTACAAGCTCATATATATCCCGATGTGCGCGCGCGTAACAGTAAAACAGCAAAAACGAGACTAAAAAACCTCGCTTAATGCCCTTCTTAATGCGCACTTTGAAAAAAAAAAACGAGTTTCGGCATTGTACACACGATCGCCGGAGAGCGCACATGCGCGCGCGTCAATGAATTCGTTAGCGACGCGGCGCCGAGTGCACTTGGAGCCATAATTAAGTTGCAGCGGCGGCTCTCGCTCCTACACACGAGGCTCAGTGCGTGCCGGACGAGGGAAAGAAAGAGAGGAGGAGGACTGCGCTGAACAAAAGAACAGCATCATCCCGCGCGCGCCCACGCGTATATATACTCTCGAAAAGAATGCACCAACGTCATTTTCACTTTACGCGCGCGCAGGCGCGCGAAGAGAAACACACACGCGCGCCATGAGATCGGTGTTGTTATAGCCAATGCACTCGGCCGAGTTGCAAGTTGAACGGCCTCGTAACGCCTCAGAGGGAACAGAGGCAGACAGGCGTGTGAGTGTGCGTATTTATGTGAGGAGTCGCCGGTGCAACCTCAGAGCTGCCACTGCCATCATTTTAACCGGATTAGGAAGCCAATCGAAGAAACAGGCCCAAGAGCGCACGTGCCCTTTCGGACACACATTCATCCGTGTACACACATTCACTCGCGTCAGGGCTCCATATGTGCAACTATGCGAGTGAGCGAATAAAGCGTTCCCCGAACTTGCAAGATAAAAAATTAGTTTAACTAGTAAAGGAGAATGGAGTCAAATTATTAGCGTAGAAACCGAGCATAAGTGAACATAAAGACGACAAATTAAATTTTATATGAAAGACAACTTCTTTTTAGCGCCTAAAAATACTCATCCAAGCAAATTTTTATATTTTCAACTTATAAGCATAATTTAAAAATATTTTATTATATATAGGTACATACATTTTTCTGGTGTCGTACTATGCGTACCGATAGAAAGAAAGCATTAAAAATTATTGAACAACAAATCCATACTTGTTTTTTTTATATCTTTGGTATTTGTGATGGTTTCCTGATATTACATATAATAACTATAATTCATACATCCATGATAATCCATATTTTAAATTTAATCTATGATATTTCTTTTTGTTTCAGGTAAGTTATCCGTGTTATGATCCGATCGATTTAGTACACCAAATATCTTGTATAGTGAGTACTAAAAGGTTTAATATTTTCAGCATTTCCAAAAAACATTCAAATATCTTTTCTAAATAAAATTGTAGTGTTTTCGGTCACAGCTAATTTTTGGGACTTTTTAAAATTGAGTTAATAAAAAATAGCTCACGATTAAATTATTTATTTTTGTTAATTTTTTATAATAAATTCATAAAAGATGAAGAATAAAAATCCTTTGTTAAGGATGTGGGATTAAAAGTGTTGTCCATGTACGGATCACAGTACGCGATAGAAAAACATTTCCCTAATTAATAAGTACACAAAACATGAAATGCATCCGTGAAATGGGTGAAGTTTCTTTTCACTTTCATTTCGTGCAGTTATCGCATGTTCATCTGAACAATTTCATTAATAAACATCTAATAACAAAATCATGTATGAACATGCTGAAAAGAATGTACATATGCACAGTTTAGAAGTGCATCTTTTTCAATGTACGGTTCATTAACTACAGTGTTTAACAATTACACTGTTTCTTAAAGGGTCATGCCTAGTCGCAAAGCGAAAAGACACTCGATTTTCGGGGATCTTTTTCGGGGGTTGAAATTTTTTTTTCTTACAGCAAATTGTTGATACAAAAGTTACAGTCATGTTAAGGAAACCTGTTTTTCCAGAGGTGCTTTGCGGTGACCACGATTTCTTGTAGCCAGCTCATCTGAAATCGAAAAACCAAAAAGATTCTGTTAGTATATGACTATACCTTGTTCGTGAACGAAGGGTTTTTATTTTTATTGAAAACTTTTTTTATTCAAGAAAAACGGAAAATTGAGTCTCTGAAATACCACGTTTTATCGTAAAACGGCCGCCATTTTCTCAAAAATTAATTTTATGAAAAATCCTTCGTTCACCAACAAGGTATCGTCATTTACTAACAGAATCTTTTTGGTTTTTCGATTTCAGATGAACTGCACTGGCTACGATAAATCGTGGTCACCGCAAAGCACCTAAGCAACTCTGAAAAAAACCGGTTTCCTTAACATGGCTTTAACTTCCTTAATTTACAATACTTTTCAATAAAAAAATTCACGAAAGTCGTTCAACATATATACTTTTGTATCAATAATTTGCTGTAAGAAAAAAAAGTTTTCAACCCCCGAAAAAAAATCCCCGAAAATCGCGTGTTTTTTCGCCTTGCGAGTAGGCATGACCTTAAATCGTTATTCAAGGAAAAGTTAAATAGAAATCATTAAGTTCAATTTTGAATCATATATAAAAAAGGAAGTTTTAAAATCTCTAAAATGCAGTTTTGAAGTTTTTATTGCATACTCAATATTTTAATAACCTTATTACAAAACTCGTTGACGGCAGTTCTTATGCATGAAGTTCGTTTTTAATTGATGTAAGATTCAAATGTATGCTTTTCGTAATAGCAAGATATTATCATCAACGCATCCTCATCAAAGCTAATTTAGACGAAAAAAAAATCTTAAAGCGGGAATCGTACCAACGTAAAAAGAAAGAAACGTTAGAAAATTTCCAGATATCTTGTATGTGTAAGTGTAAACCATGCGTGTTGATAAAAAAAGTCGATAAGAATTCTATTATAGCTAAATAATGAGTTGGCAGACCAACGCTCTGTTGCTTGACCGCGGATAAAACCGTGCACTTCGCAACGCTCTACAAATTATTGGCTGAGCGCGCGCGCACGCACGTGAGAGAGAGAGAGAGAGGGGCGGGGGGGAGGTGTTTAACTCACAAATAAAGTTTTTAGACTTAACTTTATGTTAATTTGTCAGGTCCTACATTATTTATATTGCAATAAATGTTAAAGTAACACTTGTAGAAATTTATATGGAGATTACCACAATTTATAGTAAAATTTCCAAAAAGTAGATTGCATTATTGGAACCGCACTTTCTTTTATCCAGAATATTTAAATCTTTTTTAAAAATTATGTCTGCTACTATACAATTTAAAAATAAACAGACCGTTTACCTTTTGGATTAACTTAAAACTTTGTTGGTTTTGTGGCTAGGCATATATTATTTTACTTTTTAAAAACATTCTATTATTCAGAAACAACAAAAGAGTTTTATAAATTTTATATTTTATTTAACAAAAACTTAGATATTTAGAATGCTAAACTTTAAATATAAAACTCTGTTAAATTTAAGCACAAAAACAACTCGATAATAAGAACCAACAAGAAATTGGACTCATCTTTGCCTTCTATAACGCGAGTATATAGTTCCATTCATTCACTTTACAGTTGAATACCCGTACCTGCACGTGTACTTACGCGAAACGTCAGTGCGTATACGCACGAGCGGTGTTGGTATTCTGGACAGCTCGCGCGGTAGGCCAAGCACCAAGTGTCCTCGATTCCCATAATTATAAGCGATCAGCTGCCCAATGTAGTCATCGGTGAAATTCTTCGTTCGCGAGCCGCACTTATAACGATGTCCACGCCGACGTGCATAATCGCCTCGTGATATATTATTTCGCTCAGTGTTTTCATTTCGGCCACTTGGATCTTCTCAAGTATTGTACTCAATTTGAATCTTTGAGTACCCGCAGACTTTTTTCTTCATTCTGATGCTGTCCGTTGTGAACCATTGGTTTCTTTTACAAAAATATTTGTGTAACGAATACGTGCTTGAACTGCATAGGGCAGCATCGTTTTTCCGCTTTTTACTCGTTCTGCAGTTTTTCGAAAGTGGATAATACATCTTCGTCATGGTCATAAAACAACGCGAATCGAGGTGAAAAAATTCTTAAAAATTTATTATCCCGTTACTATAGGACTAAAGCGAGCTCATTTTTGCGCGTTTAAACTGTAAGTATAGCGGCCTCATAAAATCTATATTATGTTTCGGAGTACAAGGTTTCGTGAATTTCACATCGGAGGATACCGAGAGATGTTCCCACTGGTACGCCAGCTGCCGTCTTACGGAACATCTGTTCATGGAGAATTTGCTGTGCCAATCGCGTTTCTCTTTTCCTTTATCTTTTTTGAAAATATACTTCTTTAATGTAGGCATGCAAGAATATAAAATATTTTATCCTTATAAAACTAAAATTAAGAGAAAACTTTGAAAATAATATTATCTTTGTGAGGAGTCCAGAAATCTTTTGCAAAGATTTACTGAACTATTTCTTATCGTAAGTTTAATAAAATAATATTAGCAATAACGTTTTTATGGCAAAACATTATAATTATAAACTCACTATAGTTTGTTTCTTAAAATATATAAAAAGTGATCAATATCAACTTTTCAGTCGTATGCTAAATACGAACAGCTAAATTCTAATTGTAGTAATTATGGCGGTTTCTTTCATGTGATCCTGATGCGCTTGACGCGTAGTCTAAACACGGGGTTCAACATTTTTTCTCAAACCAGAACTTTACTGACACTCACATCAACCAAAGAACCCGATAATATACATTCGTCCATTCAAGTTATTTGGTGTACACAGCACCAATTATTTAAATACATGGGTTATATTTATAACACATTTATAACAGATTGATTAAACATACTTTACCATTAATAAGTTGGTATATAGTTATAATATTAATGAATAAAGATTAAATATATAGAAAAATTGTTATTCTAAGTCGAATAAACTACGCGTATAAGTATTGATAAATAAATCCATTCAGATTTCCACACTAAACGTTAAAGAATTTTAATTTTTCCGTAAAAATAGATGCTGATTCATTAAATTGGCATTTGCGCATAATACATCAGTTTCTGCGTATGACTTCATGCTTTTGCAATGAAAACGGGAACTTTGATACTTTCATTCAATGCCCCTCTGTTCCGTCACATTCGCTATATATATATTCTCTTATATTAATCTGCGAAAAGGAAAAAACAAGTTTTTCGAAAAACATCAACCATCTGACAGACATATAAAATCGTATTTTCTGCGAACTCTCCTGCCTCACACGCACAGGCACATCCGCGAATCAGCGTCTCCCCGAAGGAAGTAATTAAGGTGCAGCTCAGGCGCGGATATTTCCAGCTTGCTGCTTAAGTAGGCGACGGTTAAGCGCAAACGCGCGCGTTCGTTACGTCGATTCCTTGCCGCCATGATAATGACGATGATAGCGCTAGCCCGAAGGCATATACACGTCGTTCGGGAGAACCCCGCATCCGCGTATATAGCTAGTCAGGATTCCTTCGAGTGTGTAAGTATATACGTATCTGTTTGTTTTACAACTCATGCTTCGGGAGATTTCGGTGTAGAGCGAGCGCAATGCTTTCTTCGAGTTGAATTCATGCTTGGGCAGGAAGAAAGTTTCTTAATTAGGAAGATAACGCTTTTGTTGTGTATGTGTGTGCTCGCGCCAACTTGCAAAGAGGAGAAATTTCATTTTAGGACTGCTTAAAGTTTATATACATGAACTGTCCTGCTCACCTGTTTCTCAACTGCGATATGAATTTGCAGACTGGAAACAAAGTTGAAACAAGCTGACTTCTATTACTCATTTTAATGTTTGTAGAAGAAGATGTATAGGACAGAGTGGATGCATTTAGAATAAAATTACCTGGCCCGTTAAGGAAATATGTTAACGTGTCATTTGAGTTCCAAATACGAATGCTGTATACATTTGAATTGACATAACGCATGTAGTGTTGTACAAGTGCACAAACGGCCTATCCACGAACCTCTCGCTAAACAATTTTCCGTTCGATTTCAGCCTTTAATCTTCAGCATATCGTCATACCCCCACCCACATAGGCCATTACCGCACCGCTAGCTCGTACACCTCCGGCACAGATATGCTAATGGCTGACGCGCGTGCTATAGACGCGGAACCGTCGCAAAAAATCGCATTCCGAAATTTCCCAACCCGCGCAGCTGCAGGAATGGAAAGGAGACCACTCGAGCCGCGTCGGCGTCTCGTTACGCGCTCGAAATGCGTGTGTATAACTTTAGCGCGTGTACGCGAGATCGCCGTCCTTGAAACACCTGCTCGCTCTCTCTCTCTCTCTCCCGGCCAAATGAATCAGTCGATTGACAGAAAACGAAGGGGAGCAACGCGAAAGCTGCTCCCGCGCATGTGGTTGCGCAACCGCGTACCTATATACACGCGCGGGAACAGCCTTGCCGTGTATACGATTAAGCATCTTCATTGTTCGCCGAAATGAATTATATATAGATGCTGCTACCGCGGCTGCTGCACCGTAATTCTCGATTACCCGTGAGATTGACTCCCTCTTGCACGATTATTTTCGTTTTTTCGAGTAGGTGCGTTACGTTCGGGACAGATATACAGTTATAATTGGAACAGTTTCTTCAGCGGATGAGTCTAGGTAGCAGACACCTACTTCGCTTCTGATTACGTGTCGGATTTTAATTGCGGCTGCAGGCAGGATGTTCCCCGTCGAAATTGAATTATCGAATGATTTATTTTTAATTTTCGAGGATGGAGAGCTGATTGGACGTTTCGACACGTCTTATGTTAGAAGTGAATTGTTTGACGTAGCCGATAAGAAATTATTGGTCTGTCGAGAATTATCGAAAATTCGAAGGTTGACTCTTATACAAATAGAGATAGGAAGGAAGGTTATAATTTTTCTCTGACCTAACTGTACACGTTACGTTCTCACAATTGCGACTTTTGGTTGCGACCATGTGTGTTTTAAAGTATTTCCACAATGATCTTTCAATTTCAAACATTTATACGAATGTTAAAGATATTTATTTATAGTATCATTTTGAATTAGTGAATAAAAGAAATATATGTAACATATTATTGAAAAACACTTATGCTACAGCTAAAATTGACGATATCATATATTATGAATGTCGTAGAAAAGAGGCCTGTGACGTACCTGTCGAGCAGCGTGCCTCATAAACTAGAAGTATATTCTGCCATGGCTTGGAGCATGAACGTGATTCTAGGTCGTTTCTCACATCCCCTATCTCAAAACTCCTGCCATAATTCTGTGTTCTATCGACGCTGAGGCCGGAACACAAACCGTCACACGCGATTTCGCGCGTACCCGACTGATCCCCCATCATCATCCGCCCAAAATATCCTAAAAAATGATTCGCCGCCGAACTCGCGAGCGCGAGCTGCGTGCCGCGAATCATCGTGGGGCATCAAAACCGCGCCGCCGCAGTGCTCGTCGCGAGAAGTCGAGGACGGCACCGGCTGAGCTCGCTTGCGCATATTTTACATGTGTATACTACATACAAAAGCAATGTTAGCCGCACGACAATAATCATACACTCCCATATAGTCAAGAGAAATCATTTTTACATGGAGAAACTATATCACTCTCCTTTGGTCGAAAGATGTATAAATAATTTTCAGATAATAAGAGGATAAGCTGTATAGATACAAAGATAATGAAGAAGATGAACAAATCTGATATAAAGATACAAAAATAAAAAGATTAGTCGATTGGATAACGATGAGTGTAGATAATTCAATTATTTTGGTCTGAATTTTTTAGAAAGACAAAATATAGAAGAATTATATACGATGTGCCGTAGAAGGATTATATGTCTTGATAACGGAGGGGTATTATTATTAATTTACGAATGTAAATTATATTCTTTTGTTATTTTTATTGCTAGTTAAAGACACTTCAGTGTTTACGTGGTCAAGATCTCTGAAGGTTCTCGATTCAATTCCCAGAGACGGAATGTAGGAGTAATTATATAATTAAAATATTTTTATATTGGCGAACTATCCTCCTGACGGCAAATTATTATATCGCAGTAATAAAACATGCTTATAGTGGAGGAGAAATCCCTCCTGCTGCTGCAGCAGCATTGCACCGAGAGAATAATTCTCCTGCTACAGGCAGATTCTCGTTGATGCAGGAGGATCGTTTTCTCAAAACTGCACGTATACGAAGTACATCACGCGCATGCACGACCAGTACTTTGCGTGACCAATTGCCATGTGCTAGCTACTGCGGCGGCTCACTATATACAGCGATAGCCGTAAAGAGTTCCCCGCCAATCAGCCAGGGATGTGTGTGCGCGCGTACCCTCCCTCCCTCTCTTTCTTTCTCCTCGTTCTGCGCGCGCGTCTTCGCATCTGAATGTCGTCGCGGGATCGTCGGCATCACGCGCCTCCAGTTTACTTTTACTCGCTTTTCTCGGCGCCGGCTGACGGGGGTTGCGCGCCGTACTTCGACGAAGCACAGGACTTTCCTGTTCTCGGAAAATGGATACGGACTCGTACAATCATTCGTTTCGTCGCTGTAGTATCATGTCGGTGATTTGCGCGATAATTTGTTGATCACTAGTTGCACGTGGATTTTTTTTTAATAGAATATTATACCATTTATCTTTCCCGTAATAACTGAGTATCAAGTTTTTTTCTTATTACAATTCATAAGATACAAATGAAGAGGAATAGTGTATTTTTTGCTAAAATGTATTATCTATAACTCGTATATAGTTTTCTCAGAACTAAATCATGGGTCATTTGGGTAATTTTTTTCTCCTAAAAATCAATTCAATCTTTAAAAGAGCAGTTTACTTTTTTATACACTATTCCTAGATATTATTTGGTGAATATTAAAAATGTTGTACTCGCTTGTGCTTTGTACATATCATTAGGGTATTAATATTAATGTTATTGAACTTTATAATACGCAATATAATGTTACGCGATTCATATTTTTTACATCCTTTTTTCTCAAGCTCTCAGTGCATTATGTGTCGTTAAATTGTTAGTGCTGGAATTCCGAATAAGAAGTGTAATGTGAAGTATATATATATTTTAAGATGCTTGATTGTGTGTTTCGTTACTTCCCAAATATGTGAAAGTGTGTCGGGATGATAGTTATATACTTTTTCTTTGCTTTATTACTCATTTGGTGCTGTAACTGCTGTAACTTGAAAGGTTTATGGACGAGCGAGGTAAGCCGTACTCTTAATACACGCACTACTTTTATGAAACAGTAATATTTCTAGTGGCAATGGGAAGTAGAATACCCTATAATCTGTGCCACGTTTAGAAATTCAAAAAGTATGAATTACGGAAAACATAACCGTGTGACATTGGAAACACTATGTGAAAAAGGAACGTCTAAAGTTCACAAGCTACAATGTATGTTTATGATTCTTGACGATGATTTTAAACAAATAAATCAGATAAACATTGATGTAAAAAAAATGAAGTACCTATTCATTGTTTTTTAGAGCTGTCATGAAATTGAAATGTTCACATAAGTTCCATTATTCAAGCTTTATTTAAATAATAACGTTCCATTAACATTTATGTTTTGTGAGTTAGATGTCTTTCACTATAATAATACTACGTGCTATTAAACATTATTGTTAGTTTGAAATTAGTTTTTCAATGTAAGGTCTCTGAAAATAGGACATTTTTTAGTCACAGATGAACTTCAAAGTCTTGAAAATATTGCTCAAATCACTAGGTAGTCAAAAAGTGTTGGCTAAGACAGTAATGAGCGTCCTTAAATTTACATAGCTCGGATGATTATTCGACCATCCAATATCCATATGAATGCTCGCTCGTCATTAGATATTCATCGATCTTTAAAAAAAGCGACACCTCACCTTGATCATCTTCTGCGATTCTTCCGAGGGATCTCTCTCTCCTTTCTCTCCCGTATCGCGCACGAGTGATTCTCGATGACTCTGTCGCCGGTATAAATCCTTTTTATATGCCCCCATTGCGGCAGCGCGCTCCCAAGGGCCTGACAGCCGCGGCGTGACAGCTGGCAAAAATTCATCGGGTTTTCTTGCAGTGGTTCGATTTGATTCATCGTCGGTCTATAAACAGAGTCGTGCGCGCGCCCGTAAGGATACACACACACACACACACACACACATAGACACACGAGTGAGAGCGAGATATCTGCTTTGAATTAAAATCACCTATGGCGCGTGAGCGTTCGCGAGCCAAGGTTCACGCATTCTTTGCCGTACAGTGAGCCATTGCCAAGTGAAATCTACTTTGCATTTGCCGTGCGGCTTTTTGTCTTTTCTCGTGTGTAAGCTGGTATTATAGTTATTGCTTATAAATATCGATTTAAATGCGACCATATTTATCGTGGACCAAATATTCGGCTTGCTTTGGCAATTTACAGCTTGGGTGATAAAAAAAGTTTAATGGAAATCTTATCTTAAAATGCTTTATATCCCCCCAACCAATCATAATTTATTACCGGATCTTTGGTTTGCAATGTATAATGAAACGCATGTAACATTGAATCGTTTAGCAGGAAATATATTACGGCGAAACCGTGCGCCTTTTTTCGGCTCATCACAAGAAAACTTTTCAGACCGGAAAAAATTCATAGTCAAAGAACTATAAGCGTCCAGGCGCGCGCATATCTGCATAAAAATGAGGCATCCACACGCCGATGGCGCTCATTAAGTCCCGGCAGTAAACTCAACCAAGGCCGGCTAACACTGAAATCCGTTGACCGTACAGGCATGAATATACGGCGCGTATGTGTGTGTACAGCCCACGGCGGCGCCGAGAGACGCACGAAACCGTATTATATACGAGTATAGAGCGCAGGCCTCGCGCTCGTCCTCGAGAATGTGTAACGAGCGGCTTTTTACGCCTCACGTACATATACTAGCAGCGGCTAGCGCTCTCTTCCGCTCGCTGAAATCGTGCGCCGATTTTATAGCCAGCTGATGGCGTTTATTAGGCGAGTACGAGACAGTCACGATTCGTTAGGGCGCTTCGAGAACTTTGCAATGTCGTCTCTCGCTCCAAGCTCAACATAGGCAAACACTGTCGAGGGGCATCGGCACAGCCATCGAAGCTTGATATACGTGATCGGCTGTTATCAAGCTAGTTTCATGGGGGCGAATGCTTTTTTCCATTCATCAGATACAAATATAATACAGAACGAATTCTGAACTTTAACGGAAGCTTTGCTATATACACACACGTTGTATATTATACTATATAAACCATGAGCCGAGACGACCGCGTTTGCATCACCGTCTAGTATATAGTCTCGCGCCTCTATTTCTTAATTGCTACAAACTATTTGCAATGTGAGCGCGTTTATGCGGTTTTTCGCTATCTCGGGTTTTTCTATAGTAAGTATTACGATCTCTTTTGAAATAAGGAATCGGTCGGAAAATATACAACGCTGCGGGTGTATAGTGTGCGTATATGAGCCTTGAAACCGCCTTTGTGAGAGAACGCCCTTATAACCTTGATAGCGGATCGATGGATGGATGGGTAGGAAATGTTTGATCGATATAAACTTTTCGAGTCTTTTCGAGCACACCGCGCACGGTTTCATTGCGGCATTTCGTGTATCACGAAAGTGAAGCGCACCGTTGAGCTAAAATCGTCAATGTGAGAGACGCGAGCTCCGGTAAAAGGCTTATGCTACAATTTTTTTCCTTCGAATTCTATTCTTTTTCTCTGTTTACATTGATAGGCCAAACTGAACTTGCCAAGGCGAACAAAGACAAATGTGTGCTAATAAGACTTCTAAAATGATAGTAAAATATGCTTTACAAGTATAAACAAAAGTATAGGTGTTTGCCGTACAGTACGGCCCAAAAGTTTAGATAAGAGTAGTAATTTAAATTCATGATGTTGAGATTTTAGTTATTATAGGCACTTGAAAGCCGCTCTCCACTCACGTCATCAGAAAATCATACGCCGATGGCTGGGCGATAATTTCGAAATGATTCGTTCTAAATCAGCTAGGCGACAGTTTGCGCTATACGGTGATTAATCAAAGCGTCGCAGCTGCAGCAGCCGTTAGCGCATTCCACCTCTCTCTCTCGCTCTCTCTTAGGCGCATTAAGCATAGTCGTTGCATTGCCAGCGCGGAAGGTGCTCCATAAAGCAGCATCTAACGGGCGTACTTTTCGAGCGAGCCAGTTCGCGTGCGTTCGTATACTCTCTCCTTTTACGACGATCATCCGGCTGAAAATCCGCGCGCGTATCTTTCGCGAGAGCGCATCCGGTGTGTGGTGCGGGCAAAGGGACGAGCCCTATTATATATAGGCTGGGCGCGCGAGGCGTCAGCATAATGCGCGCCTCTCGTTTTGCGTAGGAAGTTGTTTGCGAGAGGCGCAATATGTGTATATACACGCATCGAGGATATACTTCCGGTAGCTGCGCGTCGTCTTGTACGACTTTTTTTTACGAACGAGCATTGTTGCATTTCCTCGGGGTAGCTCGAGATGAAACCTGTGAGTGATAACTATGATTATATCCGTGTACTTCAGAGAATAAAACTATTCTAGTGTTTATTGAAAAGTTTCCTGCTTCTTCTAGCGCCTGTATACAATTTTTCGTTATGGTTTTATTTTAATTAGTTTAAGTGATAGAAATCAATTTTTCAGAGCATGAAAAAATTAATCTTTTTATTCTAATTTGATTTAATTATTTAGTTTTAAATAGTTAAGAATATAAATTCAATTTCAAAAATTTCAAATGTAGCGGAAGTAACAAATTTTCGCGCCTATTCCTTACAGGCCAATCAAAATCAATCTTCAAATGCTTCAAAATGATCGAAAATGATGAGAAAATTGTTTATTTCGATTGTTCGTTTGTCTATATTCTTTGTGCGCAATTATGAGAAGAACATTCTATATATTATATAAACAAAAGAAAAGCTCTCTCTTTTATACCAAGAAAGGAAACTTTTGTCGGAAACTAAAAATAAACAATTTTCTATCAATTGACCAGAGCTAAGAGATTTTTGACAAGTTTATGAAATGGATAGAATTATAGTTGACCGCGAGGGAAGTGATCGAATCTAAGCACGTAGTATTACAGCTACTGCCGACCGGCACTTACGTAACAGGTGATACGCATCCTCGCGTCGGCTCATCCATTTCTACCCTCTCGGCAGCTCATATATTACGGACACACACATACGGCGTGCAAAAGAAATCGCGGTAGTCGTATACACACCACCTAACTGTTCAGCGCGGTTAACTTTCCTTACCCGCGTCTCTCCACTCTGGCAGGCTGCCGCCGCCGCCGCCGCCGCTTCTTTACGGTTCTTTTCGCGCACTCGCCGAGTGCAGCTCGAATTTAGCGGCGAAGCCGAGAAAGAGAGGGAAGGATGGATGAAGCGTTATCTACTCTTCCGTAAAGCGCAAAAACTGCACCAGCGGCAGCTGCGCTGCCAAAGAATTCGCTCTGCGGAAATTCGCGGGATCTCCCCTAGCGCGCGTCTGCGCTAAATGCCCTTTTTTCTCGCGCAGCTCTCGCGTGCGCACGCAATTATGAAAATTAGCGGCGGGTCCGCGCGGAGAGGGATTAGCCTTTTCTTCCTATTATTTATAACGCCGGCCCGCGAGATGCTGGCCAGATACCGCGCGAGTGCGCAAAAAATTGCCGGTTTGCACGCTGCCTGTGCAGTCTGCGCCCGGCCAACGAGGAAACGCGCAATATTAATCTGGCGGCGAGTTCGAGAATGGAGCGATGCGAGAAAAGAAAAAGTAATTGCAACTTTACGTAAGTCGAGGAAGAATTAATGCGTGCAATCAATTTGATGCGATTAGAACTGTTTCAGTTAGTCCGTACAGGCTGCCGCGAATATGTGTTTATAATAGAACGCTTTGAGCGCGAACCGAAACGAAATTGTTGTGTACGAGTTGGAGCTGTAATTGTGGGTGTTTGCGAATTGATACAATTGTTTACGGAGATAAAATTTTTATCAGGCGTTAATAATAGTGAACGCCACGTGTCTAATGCTGCAAAACAATGCGTGACTTGGAGTTCGGAGGAAAGAAAAAAAAAGCACATCGAAAGCATAATAAGCACAAGGTGTGGTATCACGTCCTGACTCCACCTTAGTCCTTGACAATGTCGTGAATCCTCATTTTGCAATTTGTAATAATTGCTTTAAACACTGGACTGTCAAATAGACATGCATCGTTTGCCGTTTTGCTATTGTGCTATACGGTTTCGCGAAGGTCGACTGCCATTTCGCAATTTTTCTGTCTTCAAGTTGAACACCATGTAATTAGTATCGATTAACGCTTGGATAAAATGAACTTATTTACTCTTTATATATACACACATATTCATAAGACGAAAATATATTTGCTTTAACAAGGAAAACGTCTCACCTTCAGGTCATGGATTTAGCTAAAACTTCGAATTTAGTTTTTTTTCATTGAGCCTAAAGAGATGACAATAGACCAGTTTGTCGAAATATTTAGCGGGAATGATGGTTGCCAACAGAAACCTAAATTACCTGATAGCTAAAAGTGTCAGTATAATCATGACAATCCGTGAAAAAAAAGTCTGGGCGAAGTCTGGGTTAAGTCTGGTCTAAGTCTGGGTCAACTCTTAAGAAAGTCTGGCTGGTTGGACGATTCCATACTTATACCCAGACTTTTCATTAATTATGTACTAGACTGTCTAAAAAAAGTCTGGGTTAAGTCTAGTCTAAGTCTAGGTCAAGTCTAGTACATAATGAAAAGTTTGGGTAAAAGTATGGGATCGTCCGCCCAGCCAGACTATCTTACTAGACTTTACCAGACTTAGATCAGACTTAACTCAGATTTTTTTTACACGGGAAAATAACAGGAAGTGTTAGAACAAGCTTTAATTTAGCTTTCATTCGTTCAAAAAATATTAACACCTCTGAAAGTTATAAGCTATCAAGGACAGCGTAAGAACATGGTTCAAAATTTTCTTTTTTCTTATGATTTTACGGGTGATATATTGAACCGTTTTTTATGCTGACTATGTGGATAGTCCATCCGGATATGAGGTGCTCTTCTTGTTGGCATTTCAATGAAGTATAATTGGCGATAGTAAGTAATATCGACTTTATCCTATAGGAAAGTATATTAATTTCCTAAAACAAGCACTTTTTTAACATGTAGACAACCTTGAAATCGAATTGCAATCGAATGGGGAAAATATGAGTGTGAATCTATATAACGGATCGGATCGTAGAAGAAGAGGTGTATATTTAGAAAAATATTTTTACCGCTAGGTGTCCGCAGAAAAGCAGACAATGCAACATACAAACCGTTATTCAAATCAATATGAATTCTTATGCTACAAATAGATTCTTGACATATAACTCTAGGATTATGTGAGTTTAATGATAACCTTTCAAACATCGCCAGCAATTTTTCGAAATATCAATAGTATCGATAGTTGGGTAGTGAGTCGACATATTCGGAGACAATGCGGTTGATTTGATAAGGTCACGAGTCATTGTTTAATATAAAATTTGACAAAAGCCTTGAGCATGATAAATATATACGAAATGACATACCTTTAATTATAATGAACTTCCGCAACTGATTGTAACGATATAAAGAAATGTTATGCGCTGATTTTCTTTCTACTTTGCATTTAACGAGAAACGCTCATTAATTTATAAGGTGTATAAAAATGTAATATTTTTTTCAAAACGTTAACCATCGCGTTTTTATATACAAACATAAAAATAACCATTTTCCCATCTAACTTTTACTTCGTTTTATGTTTCAGGTGAGTGTACTAAAGATATAGCTTGCTAAAGTACCGCAATCACGTAAGTTACAGAAAACTGTATTGAACCATGCATATGTATATAATAATACTTATACCACAAAGAAATACTTGCACGCACGCTAACTCTCTCGTATGTGTACAAGTTAAACTCAAGTTAAAAATAATACATAAATTTTAACGGCGGCAAGGAGTTTGAAAGGTGCTTTTTGCGATTCGACAATGTCTTACAAAGGCAAACAAATTTTTTACGATCTCTCGTGCATTTCGAGAGGGCCGCTGCTAGCGGTCAGCATAATATATGCTTATATACGCGAAATCCGAAATCGCCCAAGGATAAACCCATGCGCGCATATAATGGGGGTGGCGCGCACGCGCGCGTTCTGTGCCGTCGAATCGGGATCACGGTTGTGTAACGGGTCCATGGCCGTCGTCGCCACGACGACGCCTGGCGATGACGACGCGCGCGCGCGGTGCGTATATAGAGAGCGCGACGAAACTCCTTATATCGATGAGACCGATCGATAAAGTGCTATAACGGGCGGACGTATTATGTAAAATCCGGGACTTTCGATTCGCGCTAGGCGCGATCGACGATAGAGAGGAGCCGCGCGGCTTTATTTTTGGCCTGAGCGAGATCTTTTTTTTTCACGCAGCAAAGACACAAGCGATCGCGCGCGGTACTTATCTTTTTGAGATATCAGGTTCGTGCGCGGCTTTTTTAGCGCGATTATTAGCGGCACGTCGCGCCGATGGTTTTTTCGACCCGCTGTGCGCGCTCGAGATTGGATAATGATAGCTTTGTGTGAATGCTGTGCTTGTTATACTTGAAACTTTTTGCAAAGCAAATATTGGGCAGAATGTTGAGTTTTTACTGAAAGAACTTGGTTTATCTTGACGATACGTTCAAATTTCAAACAAAGTTTTTATCTATTGACAAAACTATATTATCAAGCTCCGAGGGCAAGTATAGTACGTATTATAGACAGAAGAACGATTTAAATATAATACTTTTTAGCAAAAATGTGTGTAAACAGGGCTTTTTATAGAATTTCCATTGCTGTTTCTGAAACACACTTTGAAAATTTGTGAAAGTCAAGTCCACGTTATTTAATGACAAATTGGATTGGTTATTTCCAAAGAGGCCTTAGTCCGATTGCTATCGGATCGATAGGCGAATGAACGGCTCGTCGGGGGTCAAGGTCCTGCCGTGCTAAAATTGGCGCGATTCACTCGCTGGAGAGTGGAAGCTTCTTGCTCGGTGACACTAAATCAATATAGAATACATGATAATTATGTACGCTACTCGATTAATAAATCTTTAAACTTCTTTGTTAACCCATTAAGTTCCAAATGTCGTCAAATTTCAATGAATTTTCATCCAGTTTTTTTTGTCATATTATCTGTACCAAAAAAAAATTTGCGACACATGATATCCGACTTAAGTTTCGTGCTCTTTCAGAATATGGCGTCAGAATTTGTCTAAAATTAAGGATTAAAAATTTATAAACAATTTTTTGCAAAAAAATGCGATTTTTTTGAAAGAGCATGAAATTTTACATCGGATATCATATGTCGGAAATGTTTTTTTGGTACAGACAATATGAAAAAAAAACTGGATGAAAATTCATTGAAAATTGACGAAATTTGGGACTCAATCTAAATCAATTCGAATCCATCTAACATTCTATATTTATCCATCTAGTGTGTATATTTATATGTATAGTTAAAGAACGAACATTATCAAATTTGAATCTTAATAATTATTGTATTATTGCACATTTTATTATGTTAGAATTATTCTATGAACAATAGTTCCTTCAAAATTTTACTCAACAAATAAGGTCTTCTGCTCTCAATATATTCAATGAAACAAAGGGCAGCCTTACGTGCTCGAGTCGAAAACTTGGATTTCGCCGGCACATTCGTTCCGACAACAAAAAGCCCAATCATCCGCAACAAAGTTCTGGTATACTCCCGTGTATATACACGCGCGTATAGGCTAGAACGATAAAGGCGGCGAGAAAACTTCCTTCTCGTCGAACAAAGAAAAAGGGGAAAATCGAAGTACGAAGATAGGAGAGAAGACAGAAAGAGAGAGAGAGAGAGAGAGAGAGAGAGAGAGAGAGAGAGAGAGAACATTCGCAAGAAAGCTCGACTTGTTAAAAAAGGCAATATCCGCCTCCTCTCATCTCACCTGGCAGCTCTCGCTCAAATCGTCCGCGCCCCCGGCTAGCAATACTCGGTCCTCGCGCTCCCGATGCTGCGTGTGTGTCTATATATATATATAAACGCTGCTTCGTTCTCTCTCTCGCTCACTCTCTTACCTTGAGAATTACACACGCGGAGCGTCGTTACTCTTTTAAGCGTGCGGCTGCTACTACTGCTGCCGGTCGCCCTTCGCAGGATGCTCGAGGCCGCGTCGTATATGCTCTTTCTCTCTCGACGATCGTCGAAGAGAGGCATTTTTCCAGCCGGAGGTGCTCCACAGCGGGGAGGATACGGACGCGCTACCGGGGTTACCTGCACGCGTGCGTCACGCTCTTCGACTCGATCTGAGCTCCTTCTTTTCCGAGGCGGGGAGAATTTCCGCTCGTGAATAATTGCGCCGAGGTGCGTGCGCGCCCCCTTCTTTCGCCGCGCCAGAATTCTTAGCTCCAGTTTCAGCTATTTGAATAAGTGAAAGAGGCAGCAGCTTGCCCGAGGAATATACCAAGAATAAAGCTGCAGTGCGGCTGGTTAATTCTATACCACATATTATAGTATAGGCGTCGGCTAAAACGAGTAAAGGTCCGTTTATATTCAAAATACTCGTTGCCGTAGACAAGAGATAATACAAAGTGATCGATGTAGGACATACAAAACATAACAAGAAACCCATTCATTTTTCACTCTCTGATTTTCACTTTCCTCTCGCGGTGATTTGATGCTTTAACGTGCCACGGTGTTAAATTAATCAGAGATCTCGATAGGATTTTCACTTTCGTTTTGTCGAATTTAATATACTGACCCAGTTTTTCATATATAGTTACAATGAAATTAATTTTGTCTTGTGAAACGTATATGCATGCGCACACAGCATGAGCCCGAACAGATGGCCAGACTCGAACAATTGATGCTCTCAGAGAAATTTGATAGAACTGATAGCATCTATACCCGGCATGTTTTGTCATTTCATTCACTTTCAGTGCAGCACTGGTATATCTTCAAAGGTGGAGCCATCGCTCTTTGGAGAACTGAGCATTAGGAAAGTATACTGGCTCAATGTTGACTATATTTTCCATTTTCCAGTTTGTTACTACTTAATAGAAATATTATTATTTGCATCGCTCAATAATACCATTTTTTGTTATTGATGCAGCGCTAAATTGGCATTCCCCGTCGTTTGCAAATATTTACCTCTCTTCCTCTAAAGATCAGCAAAACATTCGCTAGAATAAACAATAATAAAGCTAGAACTCCCCATTCGAAAGCCGCTATCTCAACAACCACATTCTTCCCGCGTAAACAGTTTTGAGCAGGCAGACGCGCAGCTTAAACTGGCTCTTGCAAGGAGAACGAAGACGTGATGGCTGCAGCAGAGCAGCAGATGTCCCGGCGCGAGTTCCAGCGTTGGCGGACGGGATTCTGTATATACATCCTCGCGGGGCTATAACCTTATACGCCAGCCCTCGACAGACTTTTCTCCCGTACATATATATACAGATTTTCAGCTTTTCCTCGCGAGTAGTGGCCGCCTCGGCTTTCGCTTTTTGCCTTTTACGCCACTCTGACAATGTGCGCGTCAAGCGTTCTTTTTACTCCCTTTGTATCCGACGGAGCCGGCGATCCCCACGTAGCTTTGACGCGGCCTTAAAGTAGTTTAAGTGTGCCCGGTATAGCCGACTTTGATGAGATTTTTTTCGGAGAAGTATAAAGAGATTATAGTGTGCCCATTTTTCGGTAGCTAATGGATATAGTGAGGTGGAAGAACAATGTAGTTATCAACAGTACTTTGCGTATATAAAAGTTTTTATATGATCCTTATAGAATTGTGAGCCGCGTAAAGTGATCGCGTAACAATAAAGCGGGTTACGCTCGATTTTCAATTTCCTGCCCGTCAATTCTTACGGTGACTAATGAGATTGAAATAGTTAAATAATACCTAATGTACGTGTATGTTTAGCATTTCACCATCACGCCTAACATGTTCTACACTCGATAGGTATGTCCGGATAACCGGATGACAATTCTCAAGTGCACTGTACTGGAAAGCTGCGAGAGTGCAGCGATATAAACAGCCGAGCAAAAAAGCCCTCTGCATTACCTTGTATTCTGCAACAACAACTTTTTCTACACCTTAAACAACAATTTATATAGCTACCAGATAGTTCGAAAGGGTATAGGTGAAAATGACTTATCCATAATTTCTCCATAAATACACATTTTCAATTCATCGCCGTGCAATAACGAGCAGCACGAACTAAAAGTGCTATCAGAGTGAATATTGCAACGTTGCCGGCGGGAAATTTTCAACTTTCTAGATAATCATTGCTTCCTAAAATCCAATTTGGCTTGAAAGCGGGAGCCATATGTATATATATACGTCAGCGTGGCGGCGGTGACGGTTAATCGAAAGGGACGAGTGCAAAAAATGAAGAAAGAAAACAAGGCGCGCAAGCGCTACTCGTATTAGAGGCAGGGGAGTGCAAGTACAGTGGCCGCTTCATTGGCAATTAGGCCCAATCCAACTTGACGATTGGAGGCACGCAAAAGTCACGTCGCCGCCGCCGCCGCCGCTGCTGGTTCCGTAAATCTCCCGGTCGCGCGGTGCGGCTGTCGGATCTCTTTTCTCTCCCTCTGGTAATTTAACATCGGCTTTTCGAGGAAAGTCTCTTTGCGTACTTGAAGCCACAAGCATCTAATCAAATTGTTTTTCGATGCTGCCAATCTCGCGCGCTAGACATGTCAATAAATAAGCTCGCGAGTGCATAGCCGACGTCTATAATGGCGCTACGAGCGGCTCGGTTTATTTGAAGAAAATTGCTGTAAAAGTGTCGCTGCGATTTCTTTCGCGATAATAGGCACAAGGAGACTGCAAGTATCGAGTAATAAAATAGTGCGGGTTTTGCGAATTAACTCGAAATTTATTTTCAAAATTTACGTGATTATGATGAACATAAAGTTGAGTGATTAGGTTAGTTAATCACGTGATTGACGTCAGATTGGGGTGATTAAGTTAATTAGTTTCCAAGTTATTTTATATATGTAATTTATTATTTTTATTTCTATTAAGGAGAAAGATCATTATTTAAACTACTTTATCAAGTTCTTGACAGATTCCATTCATTACTATCGCTTTATTTTAATTGCAACTCCGTATTTGAAAAAATAGCTTACAAACCCACTCGGCAAATAATGCGAAGATTTAAAATTGATTCCTCGTGACTCAGTGGGTAATCGTTTTTTTTCGCGCAAAAACGCTTTCTGCTCCTGCAACGTTATAGCAACCTTTTTCATCGTTTAAAACTTTTTCTACAATCAACAGACACTTATTTTATTTTATTTTCTTAATGTGTACTCTAAACGTACACAACCTCTCAACATATATTATGACCGACAAATATTATTCTATGCGTGAGCATCATTATTTTAAAAGTATGTAAATTCAAAATTATGTCAATGCCATGTCTCATGTTTATTAGTATAGGCAATGCAGATCTAATAATCATAACTCAACAATACAAATGATACTTATTAGCCAAAATTGAATTAATATTATATATGTGACATTCAAGCCTCTGAGCGTAATTTAAGCACTGTATAATCACGCATTGTAATTAATTTTTAACAATATCGATCACGCGATAGACGCGTGAATGACAGTTTCTAACACATGTCACTTGTAAAAGTTACACAATACGATGATCTGCACTCTTGGCCCTTTGAGAATCGTCGAGCCACACAAACATGCGAGCTCTGCGGATTGAGTTACGCACCGGTCGCGCCGCTGAGCCGCCGCCGAGCGTTAAAATGAAAGACACGTTGGGCAAAAAAGGCACTTCGAGGGCGGCTATTTTTAGAACTGAAAAAATTTTCACGTGTGTCGAGGCGCCACTGTGCACCATGTAGTGATGCAGGGGAAAAACTTTCGATTTGGACGATGCGAGACGGCCACGATGCTTTTCTTACGCAACGAACAGCCAACGGCATCTCTCTCTTTCTCTCTTTCTCTCCTTCTATCGCTCGATAATAGCCCGAGAGCGGCGCGCTTTTGTCGCAACTTTTTTTGTCCCGTGTCTGCGCGCACGTTCGTGCGCCGTCGTATCGATTTTAACGGTATCAATCTTCACTTCTTTCTTTTCCTATAGGGCGTTTTTTTTCTCTGCTACAGGCTTTCTTGTACGTAAACGGCGACGCTAGACGAAGAAGGAACGCGAAAAAGTAACGATCGTGATATGGTTCTTCTCGTTCGCCTCGACGTCTCGTTTTTTTTTCGACTTGCGTCGATGCGAAAAAGGCAATGAGCGACCGGCGCGCTCTAGTATATATACGTGTAAACCCATTTCTTCTCGTTTTTTGCGCGTAAAGAGGAAGACATTGGTTCGCCTCTTATTACAATGGCTGGTGGTTCACATTGTTAAAAAAGGTAATTACTTGGATCGAGTATTTCTAAATTAACCTATTTACAAGATTTTGTTTGTTTTATTTGAAGTATTTGTTTATTTATTTGTATATACAAATTGGATGAAAAATTTTTGAAATATTAGCTATAGTAAAGCTATTTTTACCAAACAGAATTCGGAGCAGAATATTACACGAAAGCCTGATCGAAGCAAACGATTTACATGTAATTTACATGAAAGCCGAGTAATGAGAAGTAACAAAAAAAAAAGTCTGCAGGCGATCGTATATCATCATATTCTAAAAGCGTATCCTGCGCTCGTGCGCGCTATAAAATGGCTCTCTGCCGGCGTATCTGTCGCGGATTGATCATTAAGGTAAAACTTCATTCCGCGCTCGCCCACTTGCTCTCCATCCTCTCGGCAACCCTGCATTAATCGGCAAAAAGCCGCGCGACGCGTCAAATTTTTCGCTGCCGCGCGAGTTTCTTCGAGCGCCATTTACGACGGCCGCGAAGGTCGAAGTCACACGTCGAAATAATTGCAGGCCATCGTCATCGTCGTCGTCGTCGTCGTCGCAGGCAACTCGCCCTCCCCCCTAAAAACAAAGTCGATCACTTTCCCGGCTGTAATTACAAGCGGTTCGCTGGTATCCCCCCGGCAGTTGGCGCGTCCTTCGAAAAACCTACGCATCGGAAATGCGCGCGCGTGCGTTTTCTTTTGCTCCTGCACTGCACGCGCGCGCCGTAGTTGAGGTAATTTTTATTTGGCTATAAATAACTCGTCTCTTGTTCGTTTTAGCCGCAATGGAGGGCTGTAGGATGCGCGCGCCGCCTCGTGCCTCGCCTGCGTTTTATTCCGGCTGAGGATGCGCCCTCTTACTCTGCGTGCATCACTTTTTGCGCCGCAGCGCTCGTGCGCTTCGCGCGGCAATATAACTTTGTTTTATGAATTTGTGGTAAGGATGCACGTGTACGAATTGTGCATCGCATGTACACTTCGAATGTATAGTATATAAAGCTTGCGAAACTTTTCTCGTTTCAAGATAAATCGCAAGCCATGCGTCAGGGCCTTTGTTGTGAAGTGATTTATACAAAAAAGAAATCATCCAAAAAAGGCAAGTAGGCCTTTCTACCCGTTATTCTCAATTATGAATTTCGATCTAGGTTAGCGCGCTTATTATATGTAAATTGGAACGAGAGACAAAAAGATCTCTCGTTTCTATGCTGTCACTTGTTCTGATTTTTCTCGACTTAAACTTCAATGAATTTACATACAATTACTACTCTCTCTGCAAGAGATTCAGACGATTTTCGGTTTATATAAGTTGTTACAATATGCTCAGGTTATATAATTAAATAATTAATATCAATATTGGGCATAAATTTTAGAAGTAGTTTTATTATAAATATTTTAAAAATAATATTGCTTGCAGAGATACGATGCAAAAATTTTAAAATTCTTAAAATATTGAATATTGAATATCCGTGAATGTGGTCACATTCTCATACTAAATATACCTTTTTCAAGGATTTGAAAAATTGATATTGCTTATTAGAACAAAATTAAGCATAATTCAATTGTTATTTCTATAATAATATAGCGGAAAATTATTGTCTGTAATTAACTGTAGGTTTTTCATCCTATTATATGGAAAAAAGACTTTTATTTTAGCCTTGTTCCTCAATGAATTCTATATTAACTTTAAATTTTTTTTATTGACACTATATTGTCTTGAATACTTGGAGCTAATTTCAAAACTAGAGTGTAATATGTTGTTTATTTGTCTTGCCCCCTTGCTCGTATCTATTGGTTCTTCTTTTTTTTTCTCATCAATTTGAGATTTAAAGTCCGAGATGTATAGAACTATATTTTTTAGAAAATGACTACTTGTATATTATATCCTATAGGATAGCGCAATAAAATTAAAAAAAGAAATGAAATTATGTGCTCTAATATTATGAAATTGTCCATTTCTTTCAAGCAAATTATGTTCTTTGAACGACATTCCACTGAGCGAACCCCCTAAGTATTGAGTTCAGTGTTCTAAAGATATATATCTTTCCTATTCAAATGCGAACTGAAATGTACAATACGTCCGGGCAGACATTACCAACGTCTCTGCCCTCCCTTAAATTACACATCCGTCTCGCCACGCGCTTGTATACACCTCCTCACCTTTCTCTCTCTCTCTCTTACTCGCTCTGGCTCTCTCTCTCTCTCTCTCTTCCTCTTCCCTCTTTTTGTCGCGTGCGCACTATATATGCACACTCGCGCCGCGTATATATTGAGCGAGGTCGCAGTCCTTTTTCTCTTAGCCCCCCTCTCTCACTCTCTTTCGCGATTTCTTCGTTACAAAAGCGCAGTTGCGTACGCACGCATATGACTCGCGGGCGCTTCCTGAAGAAAACAGAGCTGCTCTCGAAGCCGGACATCGCATGAATCTCCTTTTTTCCCATCGATCCGTGGCTCGCGATGCGCGCACGCGCGTACATATACCTTATACCTATACACACGCGCCGCGCGATGGGAAAGAGCCAAAGAGTTATTACGCGGTTCTCGGTGACACAAAAGCCTCGTTTTCTCTTACTTTCCTGTTTTGCCGCTTGACTAATCGGCAGGCGCAAGGCGGCCACCAGGCTGCCGTTCCCGCTCCCACTTTGCGCCTGTGCGTATACGGAGAAGGAGAGGAAAGGAGAGAGAAGACGGGAGTACCGTTCGTAATATGTTGTCCTTTCTGAATAAATATATAAGTTAAGCAAAGATAGAAGAAAGAAAGATTCCATGATTATGCGAATGATGTCGTGTTTTTCTTGATCTCTTCCGGTTTGCAAAAACTAGTTTATGAATTCGTGAAACTATTTTTATTATTTGCTGCATTATAGTTTCTTATGCAGTTGTCAAAGTATAATTGCGCCGAATCCAAAAGAAATTTCAGTGCAAGACCGTACGTCCAATTGTACCCACAACCGAAAATAATGAAGACGAATCATGACAAATTAACCATGATAGCAAGTGAAGATTTTCATAAAAGTGAGGGCTTATTATTTTCTCAATAATAACTTGAGTAACGTTATGCGCTGACGCAATAAAGTGAAAAAGTTTTTATTTAAATAATGTTAAATACATATATATATATACTTTATTTTGTCAGGAAGAAAATTTATTTTAGCAATGTTTACATGTATACATAATATGAATCTCGCATTAAATAATAAAGTAGCAGTGTGTCACATAAATGTCACGTAAAGCTCATAAAATGAGTTGGAATTTGGAGTATCAAGGTAAACTGTTTTGATTTCGAAGAATTCATAATCTATCAAAGCATCTCAATAGGTTCATGACATAGACACGCGTCGTCTCGCGTGCGATGATGCTATACCCTTAAGCAGTTGAGATTTGCATTAGAGGAATGCGAATGAAGTAATATGGATATCGTTGATCTCGAGACGGACTTTCTCTACTCCTGCGCGGATGAGTTTGCCCGTTTAATAATTTATTAGCATTGTATCTAAGAATCTAACACGTGTTTTTACCTCATTTTATCCACGTGGTAAACCCTGCATTCCTGTAAGATAATGTTATTTCAACGCAGTCTATGGAAAATACTTTGGGAGCTTGAGAATTATCGAATATAACCTTGCACTTTGAAAATAAAAATGAAAACCTGTTGACAGCATTAAGAATTATTTCTTAATTCTAGAATGTTAAAGGCTGATTTACCGCCAATGTCACCAACAATAATTTATTAGGCATTGGGTAGTTAGACTTTTATTAAAAGTATAAAAAATGAATATTATTATTTATTTTAGAAAGATTTTTATTTAAAGTAAATTAATTACTTCGGTACATGTAAACTTCCAAATATACGATTATACGCAATTCCTAATTCTCTTGCTTAATATTAGTTTAATTAAAAATTATATAATTATAGTCGTTAATTAACTATCTATATGTATATTAATTTATTTCTTATGTAAGTTTAAAGTAATTATTTAATAATTATTATACTATGATTAAAGTTGACGAAACTCAGCAGTTCTATATGTTACATTTCCAATGTATGAAAATACAAGAAAATTAAAAGCTAAAAGTAGTCTAGAGAAATTAGTTCACGAAAAGTGTGCTATGTGCTATGAAAATTTTTAGATCTAATGAAAAGATTTATATCTGCACACATTTTCTTTGCACAAATCATTAAAGAGAAAGTTTAGTCCCCTTGAATACGATACTGCACAAAGCTTATTCTCTTGTATAAATTGATTGACGTTTACTATTATATTATTAATAATGACGCAAGTAATTGTAGCTCATACGCTTCTTTCACATAAATTACAGTTGATTATTATAAATTTATGTTTAAGGAAGTTTAATACTTAAATGTATTATAATTTGATGCGTTTTTGCTAAAATTAAGATGTTGAAAGAAATCATTTCTTTCTTTTATTTTGTATGACTTCTTAATGGTAAAAGTATATAGTTTGGTTTGCTATGAAAATAAAGAACTGAATTCAAAGAAAGTACAGTTGAAAATCGATAAACATAAAAAATCTTTATGATATTTGTTGCAGAGCTTCTAAATTCTTTCTTAACCCATTAGTATACATTTGCCTATTATTAGCTTCCTTTCTCTATAGACTATGTGGGAGAAAGAAATAGCGTCAGGTTTCAGCTAAACCTTTCTATAAATGTGTGTTCCACGTCTCCGACACGGAAGGATCCGCGATTTATTGTCATGTACTCTTTGGGCACATTTTTTATCATAAGTCAATCAGGAATAACTTTTGTGAGTGTTATTCAGTTCATTCAGGAATTCAGGTTGTTTCCAAAATATACACTGAGAAAAATTTTTTATTAAATATTATTGCTGTATTTCATTGTAAATGAGGAACAAACTCATATTCTCATGAAAATTACTACAATACATCGTAAAAATAGCTATTATTTTGTAATATAAAAAATATATATTTATAGCAGTTTTCACTACATATTGCAGTAATTTTCATCAGATTATGAATTTGTTCCTGATTTACACTCAGAAAAACGATCCTCTGGTCTTAAAATAAAATTCTTCCCGAGAAAAATCTTCATGCGACAGAGAAGGGTTCCTCCTGCGCGAAAAATCATCATCCCACTATAGGAATCGTGATTTCCTGATGCAAAATAGTTCCTCCTTCCACAGGAAGATATTCTCTTGACCCTATTTTTTTGCGGGAATCCTCCGACAGGCAGATTCTCGTTGGTACAGGAAGATCGTTTTCTGAGTGTACAATTAAATATATTACTTTTTACTATAGAATTTTTCTCCGGGTATCTGGTCATTACTTTATAACGCAATAAAATACTTTGTGTTTATAACTTGTACGTTTTTATTGTTTGTATATTCCTTGTAAGTTAAAATGATTTTCCATGCAACTAAATGCGTACTTATAAAAGGCTTAACGAATCTTTTCAACACCCCCTGCAGACTTATAACTTATGCAATATATATATTCAAAGACCACGATGTTCTGAACTTTTCGTTTACTTGCTCTATTCTAGTTCCGATTGCTGTGCAATGATTCCCCCAGCGATCTGGCTAATCGATATACGCAAGCGCCCTCTCATATCCCGTACACGATTATTACACACGGTAGCTATGGGTGAAACTGCGAGCTCGCGCGCGCTAAGCAGGTCAACGGGATATAAGTATTCTGCCGCTTTTCTAGCGGCTGCTTTTTCCGCGTTGGATGTCTCCTCTGTTTAAGGAGCAAACGCTTCGCTTTTCATTGATATTTGCCGAGGCGATCTTTCTTTCCGCGGCTTGCCGCGAGTTTTCTTCTTGCGGTTCTATATAATGCCAGCGCGAGAAATCGCCCGCGCGTAAGCGTTTTCAAAGGTGGCGCGCGCGGACTTTCTTCCTCTCGATGGCTTTTCTGCGAACTGGCGGACGTTAAGTATTTGTTTTGAAACTGACACTGACGTGGATTCACTGAGTTTCGATTTATGGACTTTTCGAAAGTCATCTTTACGTGCTCTCTGTAGCCTTTATAAATTTTTCTATTGAACATTTAAGAGTTGACATCTCTCATTCGCAAAAACATTATTAATATGTAGTATTAGGCTTAGGCTTAGGTAATGGAAAAATAACAAATTAACGTTAAATGGTAAAATTTTATCATGGTATACTGTTAGTAAGACAAAGCAAAATTGCTTTATATCACATTTAAAATAAGATTTTGCTGAGTAGCTGATTATGTTAACTCTTGCTAACATATAATGTTTGTTATTGAATTACTATACATATAGAAAAAATTATTGTAAGAATAAAATTCTATTAGTTAAAATATTATAAATGCAAAAAAAAAATTAATTTCTAGTATCAAGAGCACAGTAAATCCCCAAAGAATCTGGTACAAGGTAATTTTGGTCATGTGCAAAAAACACTTTGATAACTGTGCAACTAAATGGTACAGCAAATGATGCATTTCGAAATTTCTTTGTCCTAGCTTCTCCCGGCTCCTTTATTCTTAGAATATTTTAAATAAATAGCTTTATCATTCAAAATATAAATTAATAATATTTTTACTTACTAAAGTAAAGTAAAGCTTTAATAAAAATCCAAAAATAAGGACGCGTTCATAAATAAATTAAAAACAAATTATTCCGCGTAATATCCGCGGAGATAATTTAATTGCAAATTAAAGGTTATTTACCTTATCTACGATAAAAAGAAGCTTGGTGACGTCGAGCAATTCAATTTATTTATGTCGCACGCGGAAAAACTATCTGATTGAATTAAGTGGCAATAAGTTACTAATGATGGCCAAGTATTTAACTCGTATTACAAAAAGTCAGTGGAAAATAGCCAGTTACTTTTTACTTTGGCCTCTTTTCATTTAATGGTGAGCTGGTAAATTTAAAGTCTAATCTTACACATATAACGCTATAACTTTAAATTTTCTAAAATTTTCCATTCGACGTATACTTGAGGACTGGTGGTGCATTTGTAGAAGCCCGAGCACAGCCTAAAAAAATAGGAAGGTGAGAAAGCAAGTCCGGCAGTTGCGAAAAAGCTGCCAAACCGAGCTTGCGAAATACTTTTCGCGATGGCGCAGCTGCACTCGCGCGCGGCTGCAAGGTAGGGTCCAATTAAGGCATGTGGCAAGCATGCTCGTATACAGATAGCCGTGCCGTGCCCGGCTCGCATCGCAAGCGCGCGCCCGAAAGGTCGTTAAGCGATGACTAATCGGGGGCCTGTTATATACGTGTGCAGTGCAATGGCGAAAAGAGTGCACCTACTGTGCAGCGCCGCGGCCGTACGACGTTGTGTTTGTCCGATTTCGTAAATCTAGATGACGAGTTGCAGTAGGATTGTGATCAACTTGGTCAAACTTACCTTCGCAAAGAATTATTTCACCTTTTTCTACCTATACCTGTACTCAATGATAAATATTGAAAAACAGCTGTTAGGAGCGTAATAACAAAAAATTGTTGCCAGTGTGCAAATGCTTTTTAAAAGCATAGTTTGCGGTTATTCTTCCTTCATTGCTTGCACAAGGTTAATGCGGTTCAATAAAAGAAACGAATATAACGCCTGTATAACCGCACAAACTATACATAAACCTATAAACGGTCGCCTTTACTGTATATTTTTTAGAGTCAAACAATCGTTATGTTTTTTATGCATGTTCCCTTACAATATAGGTACTTTGCAATTCAAATTCTTCGATAGGCCACCATTCAAATTTACCTAAAATATTATAGCTATCGCTATGGCTACCGTGCACTCGCGTGTGTATATATAGTTACACTTGTACATATAGAGTTAGCGTTGCGGCGCGCCGTTCGGGGCTCGGCCTCTTTCTATATACCGAACGGGCATAGGCGATTTAACGTTCGCCGTTGTTGCGCATCTAGATCACTAATTGTTTCTCGGGGCCCAGGAAGCGAGGTTTTGTAACGCTCCTCTGTGTTTTTTTTCTTTATTTCTCCATTGTGCGCGCGTGCGCTTGTATTGGCCGCGATGCGCTATACGTGCGCGCCTACGTCCCAATCCAATTAACAGAGCACGGTGAAGAGAGAGAGAGAGATGCACATAATATGTGTGTGTATGTATGTGTTGCATAAATAGCGGACTGTAAATTCTTTTGAAATTGCCTTGCAAAGTGGTCCGCGTGCTTTAGGAGATATGACGTTATTACTCGGCCTTATTATGTAATTTTCTGCTCTAAACCCAATCCCGCGTGAAATTTTCACGAAATTCAGTGTGAATTTGTCGGAGTTTTGTTTTATGAGAAGTTTTTATCTAAATTTTGAAATGCAATGCTACTTAAAAAGTCGCCAAATTCTCGAAATGTTATAAAGGCTTTTTTTATATATTAGGTATAACATTTTGCCGTTTAAATGATAAAATCTTTTATGTATTTTAGTGAAACTCTGCGAAAAGAAGGATTACGATTATCAATGTTAAAAGTATTATTTTTTGGATGGAAATCGCAACGCGACAGCAAACTAGATTTCTTATCTGAAAAAGTGTAATCTCTCTCAAACAGAAAATAACTAATAATGCATTGATCGTGGAAATTTCCTCCTCTTTCGACAGGTTAAATGTGCTCCTATTTTTCTGTTCGTTAGAAACGGATAAAGGCAAATGTTAGGGACAAAAAATGTCTCGCGCGGTGTGCCGACGTGGCAAAAACGCACTTTCTACAAAATTATAATGACGCAAAGAGAGTCTCGACGACGAAAGTTGTCGTCCGTCGTCGTTTATTCTGCGAATTTTCTTAAGATCGTGACAATTATTCGGTGGGGTTGCGGTTTTATCAAGTGAGTATACGTAAATCGCAGGCTGAGTGTGCGCGCGGCGAGCTGATGCTGACCCATTTTTAATCTCGCGAGAAGGTCACGTTTCTATGAAGGACCACTCGACCGAAACCTTAAAGACTTCGGCAAAACATTTTGACCTAGAAGTAGTAAACTCTTCCGAGCATAAATTTGAAACTAAAGCGATTCACTCTAATGACGCTTCACGAGGGTATTTCATTGTTTATGCGTGCCGCTATGGAGACATTTCGATTTTATTGCTTTTCTTATATATTATACGGATCATTTGAACACGGAATTCGATTTGAATTCACACTGCTGGACTCTTAACTGTTTTGCCGATATCCAACGTTAATATTTCTTCACGGAAATAACTTATGTCTTAAATAACTTGTATCGTAAATATTTCTCAATTTCCTGGGAGATAAGTGAAGCGTGAACTTAGCAGAATTATATATCTATGCATGATAATTGAATCGCATCTATTAAAATTATATCCGGGATCATGGAAATTACTTAGCATTTTTTTTCCCAAGCATTAATTATTCTCAAAGCGCAAAATTACTCTCAGTGAAAGTGAAATGTACTTTATGCATGTTTGTTTAAGCATTTTCACTTCAATGAGGAAGACGAATCTAATAGAATGGATCACGAAGTTGATCCTTACAAGAGAAAGATGCATATTTTTTGTTGCGTCTATTAGAAAAGTGAAATAGATGGTCATAAAGATGAGTGTCTAATATTGTGATACCAAGAGAATACTCACGGAAGCCCATAAACTAGGAGACTTGACTTTTATAAAAGAGAAATTGGTAATAGAAAAGTTTCCAATGTTCAATCCAATGACGAAGGAAAATTTTAACCTACTGTAAGAAAAGAAAAATCGAGTGTCTGAGAAAATGAACTCTTGCCTATTTGTTTAGCTTACATTTAACTTTTAAAAATCTTGGCTTTTACGAAATTAACACCGTCTAGATGAAAGAGTATCTA
>JAPYZP010000207.1:0-53915 GCA_030522985.1 Torymus sinensis | reverse complement strand
TACCATTATTTCTACTGCAGTTTCTGGTTTTAATATATTTCGAACTATTAGTGTTTAATATTTTTGTACATTATAATTTTAATTAATGTAAAATATCAATACTGAGAAATGCTGAAGATTATATCTTCTCAAATTTTTAACGTTTTTAATAAGGACAATCTTAATTTCTGTATAAAATTTTTTATATTTTGTTTTTCTTAGTTACTTATTAAAAAGTCCGCAATTAAAATTGCTTAATAATTAATAAGTTTATTGTATACATTATAATAATAAATATAAATATTTCTTAATATGTTCATAACACTTATATTTTTTTGTACTTGTTTGTATTAATTTATAATTAAGAAGTTGTTTTTTTTTCGTCAATCGAAAATCCATTTCCTGGAAAAATTTATTGATAGCTCTTTTTTGTTGACATTGAGTTATTTTTGATTTTAGTGATTTATCTTAGTCATCAAAATATATTGACTAATTTCATTTAAAATTTTTCCTTAATTTGTTCAAACAATAAGACAGTAGATATTACGAGTTTAAAAGAAATACTTCTCAATTAACAAAATTTATTTTTGTATTACTTTAGATTCTAAACAGTAAATTTTAGAAATTACTTTTTCACAATGTTATAATAAAATATATTATAATGAAAAAGTTTATTCGAAAATGTTTTAGTAAGTTAGCAATGAAATTATTTAATTTAATGTTTTTTAATATATAAATTATAAATTTTACGAAGTATTACTTGATTTTATCATGCATCTAACTTTGATTTGTCATATACGTATTGTTGTATAAATATTTACAATCCTTTTTATAATTATATATATAAACGTGTCAAGCAGGGCGCTACCGCGCCCTTTGATTATATATTTTAAATAATATAAAAATATCACTAAAAAAATGGATTAAAATATGATCTATCGTTTTAAAAGTGTTAAGCATAATAGATGTCTAAGTGTTGGTCTGCCATGTGGACAGTTCCACGGATTTTTCATTTCACTCATTTGTGTTAGTAATCGATGCATATCGACATTATTTAAAGCTTTTCCTATCATAACAGCACCACGACACGCTCTTGAAGCCAACATTTGACGAACTCTACTTGGTCGAGGAATCGTTTTAGCACCAGCACCATCAGCTCCGCCTTCTCTTATAAGAAAAATTAATTCTTCAATATCTTCTTGACCAAATTGCCAGCCATAACTAACAGGCATTCCAGTAAGATAAACTCTAGATCCAGGGTCACCTATTATAGAAGAAAAAAATTATAAAAAGCTTGCATAGGTGTTGTATAATATTATAACAGTTATTCATAAAATTACCTTCATTTTTTATACAAAATGTAAAGCCATTAGCTTCAAATACATGTTGATTTTCCATGAGAATAGTTTCATTTAAAGTAGCAAGATTTAATGGTTTTGGCAGAATGAGTTTTTGAGTTTTGAGATTTGTTTCATTAGATAATTTTTCAAAACGATATTTTTCATCACTGGCATGTTGATCAATGATAAAAATATCATTATCAAGTCTTGTCAAAATGAATCCCAAATTAAATTGACCTATAATTTGCATCTAAATTTGGAAAAATGAAATAATTTAATTTCCTTGATAAAAATTAAGCAAAAGCATATACAAACCTTTTTAAAAGAAGTTTTTGTTAGTTCTTTTTCTAATTCCTGTTCAACATCTGATGTCTTGGAATCTAGTTGAGTTCTATATTTAACTCGGTTTTCTGTGGTTTGTTGAGATTGGTTAAATTCTTTTTGTTTATTTAATTTTGCTTTAATAAGCTCTATGCTCACTGTCATTTCTACATCTGGTAATTTAGTTCTAATTTTAGTCTCTTCTTCCAAGGTTTCCATATTACTTTTAAAATATGTTTCTTCATCTTCACTTTCAGAACTTTCTTCTTTTTTTTCTATTTTTTCAACAGCTTCTTCTGATCCTGATTCATTCAATTCAATATATTTATTCCTTGGTTTTAGTTTACTAATTTTAGCTTTTATATCCTCCATAACTGTGCACTTTTCATCATTATTAGTCTTATAATGAAATTTTTGAAGTGATTGTCGCTTTAAGGGGGGAGAATCTTCTGGAGAATCAGAAATACTTCGTTTATAGACTTTGAAATTTAATTCTTCTAATGTTTTTACAGTAAATATTCCTTGTGTATTCTTCCAAGTTCTTTCAAAATTAGATTTTATTGTTGCTAGAATTACTTGCTCTTGAGTGAACAAGATTGTGCGCTTATCTGGTGTTACATTAACATCTGCATGACTTTGGTCCAATTGAATATTGAAGTACACAAAAGGATATTGCTTATTATTGTATTTATGATATGTATGATTTATTAGTTTACTAATTTTTATTGGATCACAAGGTCTACCATTAACGTAAAAAAATTGCCTATCTGGGGAAGAACGCCCCAAAGTATGGCTGCAACTACTTACAAAACATTTCCATTTAAAATTTATGGATATATCTTTAGGTAAATTATATTCTTCTAAAGTTTCTTCATCTGGAGGTTGCATTTCAATTTCAATTAAACTGTCCTTCATTTTTCGTCCGAAAACTGAAGTAATATTATCTAATACATTATTGACTCCATTTGTTGATACTATAGTATTTACAGACTTATTTCCTAAAGTATTTGTACAAGTTATTTTTATTCCAGCAGAAACTAAACAATAACTGTACAAAACTTGAATCATTTTTGTGAATTCCTTTTTTATGTTTTTCTCAAATTCTTTGGCTCGAACAGGTAAGTTTTTGAAAATATTTTTTATATACACTGTAGTACCCTGTTGTCTAGCACATTCTTTTTTGTTAATTATAACTCCATTTTTATCAAATTCTAATTCAAAAGCATGTTGTGATGTAGAATGCCTTGTTATAATACTAAGGTTTGATAAAGAACAAAGTGAACTGAGTGCTTCTCCTCGAAAACCAAATGTTTCTACTTCCAACAAATCAGAAAATTCTTTTAATTTAGAAGTATGGTGTTTCAAACCTTTAAAAATAATTTGAGAAAATTATTTTTTAATAAATTTTAGTGTTTAGTAGTATCAAACTAAAAAAAATATTACCTAATCCTTCAAAATCTTTTTCTAATACTCCGCTTCCATTATCAATTACTGTAATACAAGTTTTACCATAATCTATTAGTTTAATTTCTACAGAAGTTGCACCACTGTCCAAGCTATTTTCTACTAGTTCCTTGACAGCTATAGCAAGGTCAAGTATTACCTATGGAAAATAAGGATTATTTTTTGGAACTAAGTATGTCAATTAGGTAAGTATAAATTTATACTCTAAAACATACTTGTCCTGAACATATTCGATGAACTGCTTCTTTATTAATAGCAGCAATTTTTTTTGAATTATCTGTTGTTGCCACTGGTTCATCCATGATAGTTTTAGGAGCAATTATTAAAAGTTAGTTTTATTTCATCTAAAATAAACGATTTCGATAAAAAAATTAAGATTTGATAATAACCTAAATATTAAAATTTGATAATAACCTAAATATTAAAATTTTTGAAGAAAAAAACGTATTGTAACATATAAATCATAAATATTGTGATAAAATGCACGAAATTATATTTGTCCCAACATTATAGGATAATAAATTAATATTAAATAAGAAATAATCGTCAGGAGTGAAGCCGGCTCGCGAACTCTTATGAGATTTGTAAACAGACTATCATTTGAATATGTGATGTTATATGATTGTGTACATACATACCTACTGTAGGTATTACAGATTGAAGAAAAACACGTTTAAACATATTTATATATAGAATCAAAGAGCATATAATTGAGTAAATTTTTATGTATAATTTTGTAATTATATCTAGACATGTGAAGGTATTCGCATTTTTTAATAAAAAAAAGTACATGTATAGAATCAAATTTTATTTTTTTTATTTATTTTCTAATGTACATATTTGTACAAGATATAATTGGAAAACAAAATTTACATTGATAAAATTAAATTTCTCCCCTCTATAAAATTAAATTTTACTGTAGAGATATATTCAGTATACATAAATTTTCTGAATATTTATACTCTAAAGATTGAATTATAAAAGTATAAAAATATTTCTTGAAAGTAACTTAAACTTAAATTAGAAATTTTTATTTTGAAGCTGTACATTTTTGTAAAATTTTCCATAAAATATCACAAAGTTGATAACAAATGTGTATATTCATTTATAAAACTTAATGGCCTTTTAAAAATAAGCCTATCATACAAAATTTGTCATACAATGTATTACATATTGAAAAATTCAAAATGTTTCTCCACTTTTTAGTAGATTGATTATTCCACCTTCTTTTAACGAAATAAATACTAAATAAAGTAACAATTGTTAATATAATCCACTTTTGATTATTTTTCTTTTTTTTACCAATATATGTTGGTAAAGACAATTCAGAATTTTCTTCATTTATTATCTGTGAAAGGGCATTAATACGCTCTGTAGCTTCCTTCATTTTTAAAGTCATAGTTTCTATAGTTTCAAGTTCATTCCTCAATATTTCCTTCTCCTCTTCATTAAGATCGGATTCTTCATTTTCTAAACTCTCAAGATAATTTTGAGAGAAATATACACCACTTGACATAATGCTTAATTGTCTATTAATATTCCCTAAAACATTCAAAGTTTTGAACGGTGAAAATGGTTTTGATTTGTCAATATTTAAAAGATTACTACTCCATTCTTTTTTATGAAATCTGAATAATTCAGTGATAAACTTTTCCCTATGTACACTAATGTCTATTCCTAGTCTTTCTAGATCATCTTCTTTCAGTTGTAAAAATCTCTTTAGACGAATACCCCGGAAACAAGCTTGATAACTTTCAAGACCCATTCCATACAGTATACTTAATATATCATCATCTATTGCATCACTAGTTATTCCATTATCCTTTGGAAACAGGGATAACCAAGTAGAAGCTTTATTTGTTTCAATAATATCTTGTTTGTCATCATCAATTTCAAAATAAAGTAAAGGTAGTAATTCGTCAAATCCCTTGGTAAGAGCTATATTATAAGGAGTGTCTCCACGATAACTCATCCAGCCTTTATCAGCACCTTCATTAATAAGAAGTTCAGCAACATCATATCTATTAGCAATAACAGCATAAAATAAGGCAGTTTTCTGGTCACCATCAGCATTGTTGATGTGATCAGTATATTTTAATAGTTCAGATATAAAATCTATTTCTTGTGTTTTACAAGCAAGCATTAAAGGAGTTTCATTTATTTTATTTGATGCATTTGTATTAGCTTCTGCTTCAATAAGATATCTCAAACATTCTATTCTTTTTGCTGGTGACTCTTTAATTGAATCGCACAATGCCATTACAGGTGTGTAACCTTCATAATGTAAATTTGGATTTGCTCCTGAATTAAGTAAAAATTCAACTGCATGTGGTTGAGCATAAGATGCAGCATGTAACAGTAGATTCCAGCCTGAGATTAAGAATTCATTCACATCATGGCCAAGGTCTAAGAACTTTTTGATAATATCCACATTACCTGCCATGCAGGCTTGGATAGCTATTTGATCATCTATTTCAGAAGTATTGGCATTAGAATTGATAATACCTTCATTCATGTATACTGGGGATGAATTATTTCCATTACCCAAAAATGCGTTTTCATTATATGCTTTGTCAGTATTATAACTATTAAGATCGCTTTTATCATATGCCGCCATTTTAATTATATTTTGTATACGTATTAGCTTATTGTACTAATTAACTTTTAATCTGCCATGGAATGTTTTCTTATAAGCACTATGGAAAAGTTTTGTACATATTTTACTTGGTTAATTTTGACTTTAGTAATCCAGTTTGTTGTTCTTTAGTTCAAGGTTAGGTCTCAAGGTTATACTGAATAACAGTTAGGTTGGAAATTTCTGGAGGTAAAATTGAATGCCGAGCCTGCATGATGCGAAAATTATTCAAAACGATAAGTATTTCACAATTGGAAATATATAATAAAACTAAATTAAATAAAAATAAATATGTTTTTTTAATCATTGTGATCAAAATTTTAAGTATTCAGGTATGCTATTTTTTTTTCTAATATTTATTCCAACTAGAATTTATACAATCGTTTAGATTAAAAAGACATTTAATAAAAATTAGTGTGCTCAAAAATACCTCATACATCCACTTCATAAATTTGTATGATATTTAATTTTCCATTTTAATGATTTTCTTATTCTTAAGATTACTAATTTTTTTTCTAAATTGTACAATTTTTTCGCACTACATATTTAATTTTCTATATATACTTTTTGAGAAGAAAAAAAGTTAAAAATATATTTTTGAAAGGAAGATGTGCAAATGAAAAACAATGTCAAATAGTTTAAAGTTTAAACCCATATTTTACTTTATACTATCTCCAATATTATAAACTAAATTTATGATATTTAAGGATATGAAAAATAATTATCATTAATTTTTTTAAATTTTATTTTTTAAACTCAATATTCGTTGAAATGATTTATTATATATACATTAATGTACCATATCAATAATAGTACATTACATTTTTTGTTTTAAAATCATAAATTAATAAATCGACTTTTTTGGAAAGTTTAACTTTTTAAATATTTAAAAAGTAGTGGTTTACAGTTTATTTGTTATGCTTTGACATTTTATAAGAACATAAAATTGTTCTAATATATTATTCTATAAATTTTGTATCAATTTGTTCAACTAATATTTATAAATCTGATCGTACTCCAAATCCAGGTCCTGTTGGAGGTTCAGTTAGGGAAGTGAGAGCATTTGCAGGCTCAGCTGCATATCTATTAGTACATTGAGGTCCAGGTGGAGGCCTCTCTCCTCTTTTTAGAGCATTGATAATAGTTGTGGTTGTTTCAGGTGTTAAATCTTCCTACAATAGAATAGATAATTTATTTGTAATATTATATTATGAGAAGTGAACTGACAAAAAAATGGGTTTATCAAATATATTTTGTTTTATTACTTACATAATAATCATCATTAACTTGAATCATAGGTGCATTGGCACATGCACCAAGGCATTCCATTTCTGAGACAGAAAACATGTTGTCTGATGAATTTCCTCCAACTTCACAGTTAGTTTGTTCACGAATAACTTTTAAAATACTATCAGAATCTCTTAACCAGCATGGGGTACAAGTGCAAACTTGTACATGATATTTTCCCATTGGTCTACGATTAAACATTGTATAGAATGTAGCTACTTCATATACTCTCATATTTGATACATTCAGAATTTCCGCAACCTTATGCATTGCTGAAAGAGGTAACCATCCATGTTGTCGTTGAGCAAGATCTAACAAGGGAATCATAGCTCCTCTTTTGTGACCTTCTGGATATATTTTCATTATGGCTTCAATTCTTTTCTTATTCGCATCATCAAATTCAAAAGGAGTATTGGGATTATCTTGTTCTGAATCTCTATGCTGAAAGAAAAATACTTGTATAATTAAACTTCTTAAAGTATAAAATACAAAAAGCAATACTTAACAAATGTAGTAATTAAATTAAATGGATTTCAGTATTATTCAGTTTTATTTATTCAGTAAAACTAACATATTGAACAAAATTAACTGTATCATATAATAAATAATAACGGATAAATTTTTTAAATTTATAAATTACTCTATTTTTAATAATATGAAAATAGAAGAATGAAGCCACTTACCACAAACAGAGCATCAGAAGTACGAGCAACTGATGTTTGCAAATTTCTTACATTTTTCAGGACCTATAAAAATATAAACGTATCAGTACAAAAAATAAAACAATAATTATAGTTATATTATTTATTATTTGTATGGATGAATTTATATTATTGTATCTAAGTTAATAGAAATTAATAAATATATAAAAGATATCAAATAACTTTGCAGCAATATTTTCTTTAGTATATAAATGGATAATGAATCGATAAGAATATAAGTATGTGTTGGAGTTATTAACTTTTAATTTATTTAATTTATTGACTTGCATAAGTAAGTTAATGAATTGTGTGTAATAGTATATTTTTGTCGTCAATACATGTTCATATCAAAGTGTATTGTTTACAATTCCAAACCTTGTGTACTTATAATAATAAATAGAGAATGGACTTTGGAGGTTACATAAGATTAAGGTTATAGATTTTCCTCAACAACGTAGAGAAAAAATGTCAATGGTTCGTTTTATGCAACCTTAGTTTACATACCGGTAAACTGCAGGCCCTTCGAAGTGATGCCAGCATCTTTAATGGTGTTTTTCTTCTGAAAAACTCAAAAAATTCTTACAACCCAACTCTGGATTTTTCAGTGGAAACGTATTCCGCTATTCGGCTGCTGTACCAGCTGTAGTCCTGTATGGCTGTATGTTATACTCGTCAGCTGATCGAATTGCCGCAAGGTGGTGCAATGTTGGACGCGCGATACTTTTGAATTACCTGTGTTAATAATAACAATTGGATATAACAGCGGTTTTTTAAATAAAGAGGTAACGCAATAAATAGATATGGGAGAATATATTTTTACTAAATTTTACAGTACAATAAATGTACTCATTTTTTATTCATAAAAACATATAGTATTATTATAATGATCAAATAAAAACCAAGAACTTTTAAAGATGTTTACTGACGGACTTTTATCCATAAATTATCTAACATAATAATTGATATTATTGTAATCGTTATTATTATTATTATTATCATTACTATTTAAGCCTGAAGTATATAGTGTAACTCATATGAAGATGAGCGAGAAATCTCGAAAAAATGTATACAATATATATTATATTTTTTGACTAAGCAATATTGTTATATCTTTGATATTGCGTTAGGTTTCATCAATTCTTCAATGAACTTTTATTGTTTATTGTTTGAACATCGTATTATATCTACCCTGAACGTTTTTAATAGTGAAATTGATCATTAGTATATTGTTAGAGATTAGTGGAATAAATCCCTATTGAAAAAAATAAATACAAATAACTGTTAACAACTGTTATGCACTGTTAGGAAATATTATAAACTGTTAGAAACTATCGTGAACTATTATTAAATGTTTGGTTTGAGACGCGTATACCTATTTATAACAATTTTTAAAAGTTTATAATACTTCATAACTTCCGGCTTGAGGATGATGTGAACTGTTATAAATTGGAATAAAGTATTAATAATTTCTGCTCTCACTCTTACATCTACAAACGAAAATATAAGTAACTGTAAATAATTGTTATAAACGATTATAAACTGTTATAAGTTGTTGATAACTATTTTAAATTGGAATACGCGTCTCAAACTAAACAACAGTTTTATAATAGTTTTCCACGAAAATCATTTTCACTAGGGAAAAATTAAAATAAATATATAATATATAATATATTTTAGTTCAATGTAGTGCACTTAGTGATACATATAAATGGAAAAAATCTACACTAATTTTGTAGTGATAATTCTTTTATTACGTGAAATTTGATTTCATTCCCTAATTTACAATTCCGAGTATTGATTATGTAAAATATATTTTTTTTTTTATTGTTTCGATATAGTGAACAACTTATTCTCAGTTCTATTGATATTTTGCGGTTTTACAAGCCTTATAACTGCCAATTAATCATATAATATTTTGATGTGCCGCCTCTTGTAATATAATGCCGTTATTTCCACGTCTAATTACTCATTCACGTATGTAATATATGTAGGTATATATATATATATATATAATATGTCATAGTATACACGCAGTCTTTCGAGGGCGCGCGCACTCCGTGCACGTGTTGGCGCATCTCCTTGGCGACCGCTGCTTTGTTGCCGTCGTAAGGTCAGGGGGGCTAATATAGAAGCAGGATTCCACCCCCGCAGGGGCCATCCTTTGGCTTCGATAAAACGCGCCAGAAGTCACCCTTCAGTGCGCGCGCGGGCTTGCATATTACACAGCAATTGTCTAGCGTCGTCTGCTTATATGTACTGCGTCACTTTGACGGGACGCATCAGGGTTCTTTCTTATCAAGGACGGCCAGGAGAAATATGGGTCAAGTGGCGAGTGGGCTCTCGAAGATAGCGGCGAAGCGCTCTATCCTAGGCTTGGAGAGATTCGATTTTCTGGGATAACGCTCACCGGGTGATTGGACAGCGAGTGTTTTCTGAGTTTTATACGATTTGGCCATTATAGCTGAAGGTTCCATCATGAAGAGCTGCCTTTTATTTTGGAAGAAGGTAATGGAGCTCTTTTTAATTATGTCTCTTTCATGTTACCATTTATAACAGTAGCTAAATTTTCCGTATTTTTTTTTACTACCTTTGTTATTTTGTTATCAATATTCTATCTCCTATTTTTATACGATTTTTTCATAACTATTATACAAAATCTAATGGCTTATCCATGTGAACATTTTATGCAACTATACATACGAAAATAGAAAATATATTGAAAGTAAAAAATAAATCATCAGTTTCAATTAAAAGATATTAAAACGTTTTTAATGTAGCATGTTATAAATGGTTTTATATTTATTAAAAAAAATGTTTGATTAAAAAATAGATTGATTTTATATAAAAAAAAAAAAAATAGTCAAATAAAAAGCTTAATCAATAATTCTACTATTTCTCTTAAAAAAGATTTAGTTGTAATGCTTCAAAATTAATTTGATAAAATTATGGATAAAGGTATGTACAAAAACGCTTGCTTTATGCCTCAGTCTACTTATATGCGCACGTATACAAAGTTTGAAGCCGCGGAATTAATTACTTGAGCTCATCGCAGGTACGGGAGAAAAAGTCGTCACTCTTTCTAGAGAGAGGATTAAATCATAAAACAAAAAAGAGTCGGACTGGATTGCTCGTGTAGCTGGCCAATTAGTTTTCTCAGGGCGTATACATAAAAATACGAGAATAATATTCTTTTATTGTAACGGATTTTTATACTGATATTATGAAACATATAAATAAAGATGTTTCAATTCGTTAAATTATAATCTTAAATTTCTTATAACTATTAAGCCGTTCGTAATAAACTTATAGAGTAATTTACTTATTTTCTTATAGGGGAGAGTTGCGCACTCATAGCCAGCGCATAAAGCTGGCCACCACGCTTCTCTTGCGTCTGACGGGATAATATGAGGGCTTTGGACAAATATTGTTAGAAGTAGAATATAATTTTATTCAACATATTTCTTGCCCAATATTATAAATACAAAATATACAAAGTTACATGAGAATTTAGTATTATAACAACAATCACAGTGTGGAAAGTTAATATTTGTTTCGCCACACGGCGCGTAAAACGCCCTGCGGGCGAAAAACAGCCTAACGCATTTTACGCTCCTCGTGGAGAAAAGTAGTATATACACCACGCGAGTAAGTAAAGAATCCCTCAGATCGCATGTTTGTCACTCGAGCTGAAGGTGAAGGTGATAATTTACATGCGATCTGGGACATTCTTTACTTTTATTCCCTAGGTGCATAATCTACTATGTTTACTCGTCCCTTTTCTACAATTGGAGTAAAACTTTTTTAAAAATAATTTCTACTTCTTTATAAAGATTAAAGAATAAATTAACGTGTCTGCTGGTTGATAAAATCTCTTGGTGGTTGAGTAGTATTATTTAAAATGAAATAATGTCTTTTTTCAATTTTGGCTATTCTATTAGTATACCTTTTTTCCTCTTTTTTTTCTAAATTTTGTTAAGGTAAATTAATTTTTAACTTGACTTGCCATATATGATGTATATAAATTATACACTGTAAATAATGTAATTTAAAATTCAAAATTCGGTGAAAAATTAAGGTGGCCAGAACCGAGGACCACTTTTGTGGGGATCATTTTCTTTTTTGATATTTTAATTTTAACCCATATAAGTCAATAGTCGAATAGTTGAATTATAATAGGTCGAAAATGCTATAGGTGTTGTTACCGCTTGGCGAATTTCCTTTGTAAGTTTTGTGAGTATTTTGATCCTCTTGACAAGAATGTATTTTAATTTTACCGCGATAATAAGAGAATAATTTTATTTTTAATACATGTACATATGAATTTTTCTTAATACTTGCTATGATCCAGTAAACGTACTAATTATTATTACGACATATATGTATATATAGTACTTATTATTATAAGCTATTAAATAAATTCGTATAAATAATATTTTTAAAAAAATCTAGGCTCTACAAAGTGCTTACCTAAAAGTATAAACATGACGTAGACCTAGTGCTTTTCGTTATCATGATTTTCTTCTATTAGTTTGTATTATAACGAGACTTCGATTTAACGAGAGCGAGTATTGATTGTCCACAACTCTGCATTACAGATTTCGTTTTTCGGAGCTCGCTGCAAAAGCCGTTGTACAGCTAGTCAGAAAATGTCAAAGCGTATCCAGTGAATCGATATACGACGCGCCGCTGCGCATCATCATCGGGGGGAAAAAGCTGTCGAAACGGAGTACCGAGCCCGCAGTATCAGAGAAAAAGCCGGGAGTGAATAAGAGAGGCATCCGGCAGGGCATAAACACATGGATAATAATTACAGGGCGAACATCGGCAAGTGGCTGCCGCGAGCCTCGGCCGGCCTCGACAAGTACTTCGCGGACTCGCGGGCCCTCGCCGAGACAATGGGCAGGCTCGCGCGCAGGATAGCCGCCCTCTTGAGGCGCGCCTCCTCCACGACCGATTCCTGCGATCAAGCTGTACGTATACGTCGTATCTCTCTCTCTCTCAGCTCTTACTCGACTTTTGCTCCCTTCTCCGCCGGCTGCTTTATTCCTTCTCCCCGTTCCTCTTTTTTTTCTGCCCACTTCGCTTTCTTTGCCGCGGCTTTCCAACTTTTTTATACCGACGAATGCTGAGTTACGCGGCTGTGGGTATTTCCGGTGCGCGCGCGGGGCAGAACTGCGCTTTGCATTTCACCTGCGGACTGCTGCTGCTACTGCTACTATGCTGCCGGCGCCGCTGGCTTTTTTCACTTATTCATGTAGAAGTGGCAAAGTTTCGTCGCTCCCCCGCGGGTATACGCGCGAACGCGCGCCGGGAAAATTTGTATTAGCGTGATCTTGCATGGAAATTTCGGGCGAGGAGGTCATTTCGAAATCTGAGCTTGACTCTTTCCCGCGTGTTGGCTGTACTACTGCGGTCTTATTATGATTGGAAGTTCTTAATTTATTGGCGAACCAATCAAATTACGAATTTCTTAGGTTTAAATCTTTTTCCAAGAAGGGGTTTTAAATAATAAACATCAATTATTTGATTTTTCTAAATTTTAATGTACATTGCAATTTTTTATATTTGAAATTTAATATTGAAAGTTATTATAATACTTAAATTTGCTTTCAAATAAAATTCTTATAAAGTATTATGCGCCAATAGAATTCGGTCTCTATACTCATTATGTTTCCCGAGGGGTTCGTCATCGTCAGCTTTAAGTCTCTCATTTAGCTGCTATTATCATGGAGGAAATAGGGAAAAAGGTAAAATTATAATTTGATAAATGTGATTGTCACGGTTGATGGTATATGAAAGTCTACTCTTTTGGGAATAAAAATTCTTTAGAAATTTAATTGCGGTAATGAATGCGATAATAATTCAATATCCACTAATCCATCGGATTTTCCTCGTATATTTAAAAGATTTTAGTATAAAGTTCACCATAATATAGGTATATATTGATGGAATCGATATGTACATTTTACTTTTATTACTGCTCTTACCGAACTAGTCCATTTATTTTAAAATATCAGTGTAGGTATGCTTTGTTGAGTCGAGTCGAGTGCTTTTAAAAAATTCATATTTTACAATTTCAGTATACAGTATGAAAGTATAAAAATTATTTTCAGGAATTGAAAAATTTAATTCGGGATTTGGAATCAGTTATTCCAGAGCATAGAATGATGTCGGAGACAGAAAGAAGCCAAAATTTAATTTTTAAATACAAAATCCAGCACCTAACAATAACTTTAAAGAGAAATGTCAATATTGTCGCAAGGTTTACGCGGCGGCTTATAAATGAAATTGTTGTTTGTACAAATGACGAATCATTGAGAATGATTTTCAGGTTGATATGAATTATTTTCTCAAAACTTTTAACATGCGTAACTACATTTTGAAGAATGTGTTCATAAAATACTTTAATACATTGCAGGTTAGTGAATGTGTATAATGACTTATTAAGTTTGGACCACGATGTGTCTGATCCATCTGTAAATATATTTTGTAATGACTGCCCAAATATGTTGGAACCATTAAAAAAAATTTCAGTTACTCGAATACTACAAGTAAGTCGCAATAATATACACAAAGAATTTACAATTATGTTGTTGATTATATGACTTATTACATAAAAAATTTTTAGATTTTATCTAAAAATCGAGCGGAGGAGTACTGCCACGAACTTATTGACTGCCTCTTAGCAAATTACCGTTCAAGCTGTGATAAAGACGATGCAAAATTTGCTTCTTCCAATGATCTTGAAATTTCTGAAAATTCGAGCATTGAAATATATCGGTAAATATTCAAAAACCTTCTATCCGTTCTTTTAGATAAAAAAGCCTTTTTATTTTTACGTAATATATCTTAGGACACTAACAAAGCATTTAACGCCGCCTGTCGCAGCGAGTGCCACGACTCAAGAGTCAATTTCGAACATAGAAAGCATGCAAGCTTTAGTAAATACACAAAATGAACAAGTTATTAGACTCTTGAATGTCGTGAAAATAATATCACCCCAACTTCTTGGTTCGGACGCTGTAAGAATAGAAAACGGTTCGTAAGAAAAAAATTAATCGTCTTTCAAATTGATGCTGATGAAAATAGACAATCAGTTATTTCCAATTTTTGTTTTATATGAGCTATTCCTAAATTAATTTCCCTTCTACGTCTTCAAAAAAGTAAAAAAATTTTTTTGAAGGCACACTCACGGGACAAGTTTTTTCTGGTTTGAAAAGTCGTTTTTTTTTTCAAACTTTGACTTTTTTTTTTGACTTTTGGAGTGCATTTTAGCACAATACTTATAAGATACTTTCTTCTTTAAGATAACTCACAGAATGCGATAGTATTTTTTCTTTTTAGCGAAAAACGCATTTTTATATATTGTTTTAAAAAATTGACTTAAAACTGTCGTAACAAAATGATGCCATCCAATTCAGCGTGTACCTACGTTTTAATTCAGCGTGTACCTACGTTTTTTCACACTCAGAAAAGACTAACAAACCAGAAAAACCTTGTCCCGTGAGTGTGCCTTCAAAAAAATTTTTTTACTTTGTTGAAGACGTAGAAGGGAAATTAATTTAGGAATAGCTCATATAATCATTCAGCCTGTTTACTAAGTAGAACCACAAGTAAGTTGTCTTTATCAACAGATGAAACGAAAATACGGAGAACTGCGGTGAAGAAGGTAACCGAATTTTATCAAGAAGTGGCTTGGGGTTCAGTGTCAAGCATATTGGATCACGTAGTTCTCTGGTGGTCACCCGAAGCTTTAGCCGCGCGACATAGTCATGGCTCGCAGCACTTGAAGGACTGGCTGCACCAGTTTATTCAAGGAAACGATGGTATGCTTTTCAGATTTATGAATTTCAGGATCCCTTGCATATTGTTGATGTTACTGATTCGCGTAAAATTAAAGATATACTGTTGAATTATTTATATTACCCGTAATCATAAAGAAACGTATGTGAATTTCGAATGACCTCTTTCTCATTTTATAAAAGTTGATTTATGCAAATATGGTATACCAAGTGAGCATAGTACAAATGAACCAGTAAAAAATTGTTATCAGAACTAATTCTCTATAGTTGGATTTACAATTTTATTTATGCTTCAAGTGACTATAAAATTTGATCACTATAACTATAAAAGTATAGTGGTTATTTGTACACTTTGACAGGTGAAAATAGTTATATTACAACTATAATTATTACAGTAATTATTTTACAAATGTCTTTCTAATACAATAATGAAGAAAATTTGTATCATAACTATAATTGCTTATTTATTTCCTCCAACCATATAATTGGAAGCGTTTATATCCCTTAATAATCACAATTAGTGTACTTATATTTAACTAATTAACTATTTAACTATTACATATAATTATTTTCTTCCCTATTTAAACGTGTCCTAACGCCTGCTCAACTTCCCCTTTGCGAGTTTGTATCTAAATTATGTATAATATACCTATTTCAGTATTAAAAGTTGTGTAAAATGAAAAATTTAACTTAATGCCTTATTAAATATTGTTGAACTTCAAAGTAAAACATTTTTTAATTCATCTGAAATTCCTTGTAGTTCCAGCCACTGTGAGGCCAGCTCTTCAAACTCTTTGCGATGCACTCGGATGTCACGTAACTATTACGGTTTGGGACCAACTTTTTCGACTTGCTTATACCGCTGCGTTTGAGAGTCAGTCGAGGCCGTCATCTGAATTTTCCGAGGTGAAGTTTTATGCTTTTATTTCAATCAGGGGCCCGATTCTGTTTTGGTATATTTCGTTTATCGTTATAAAAACTTGTGATAAACAATGAATTTATCACTTTTTATCGTTACAGAATCACACTCCAGTGGCTTTGACTAATACACGTATGAATTGTAAATGTTTTTTATTTCGATTTGTCAAGTATTGCCGTAAATTTACAAAAATACATTTTTTTTCAAAAAATTCTTTCATTTTTTCCTTTGAAATATTTCAAGGATTATTATATACATTTTAAATGCGAAAATATAATACTTATATATATTACATACATAAGATGCATTTGGAGATTTGGTTTAATTTTTGACAAGCAAAATACTAGACATTTTATAAACGCAAGCACATAATGCCGCAAAAAATTGCATAACTTATGTCGCTGTATAATTTTGACACGAGTTTTACAGGAATTCACGAAGAAGGGTACGGACTCGGGCCAAAAGTTCATCGACGTGTTCCAGCTCTTGACGACTTTGAGCAACGAGTGCGAGATGGGTGGGGAATGGGTGGTGGGCGCACCGCTGGTCGAGCTGCCCCTCGCCGAGCAAATAGTCGTGCTGCACCGGATGGATCACTCGGTCCACACGATGCGACTGTGGGCCATGCAGGAAGCTCGCATGATCGCCCACACTTGGGAGCTCGAGGTCTTCTTTTTGCTGGTCATGGGTGACATTGTCAACTGCCTCGAGGTCTTGTCGTATCTTAAGGTAACATTGACGAACTCATCATATACGCGTGCTGATCAATTTTTTTTAGAAGTCCTTATCTTTATTGGGAGGTAATCATTATACTGCTATGTATTAATCGTTTGGTTATTTTGGCCATTTAAGTACATATAAAGTAATATTTTACTTTTAAAACTTGACTCCTCTATCACATAAATGAAATGTTTGTAAAATACTTTTTTTAAAAAAAGAAAAGAATGTTTCTTTACAAAATTGGACCTTTTTCACTTCTCGCGACTCTGCAGCTTGATTGACATTGGAACGTTTCTGCCGTCTCTGATTTGACTAAATATAACAATCTCCAATACCTGATACTTTTTTTATTCCATCTAAAATATTCAGAAATTTAACGAATGGTATACATATTCAATAATTGGTTTGTAGTTTTTCACTGTTTTCTATTGTTTATGATTTATTTTATTTCTTGGAAATTGAAATACATACATAGTATTGATTGAAGGTTAAATTGTATAATTATAGAGGGAAATTGTTATATAGGTAATTGGCCTTTATTTTTTGTTCTAGTTTGCGTCTTGTTTATTTTTCAATTGAAAAACATAACGCTGTTGTATATATAAATGTACACTATTAGCTTGCAGATCATACTGCAGAATTAGAGGGAGAGCCAATTAGCGTTCAAGTTTACGTTTGCGCCAAAATGCGCGCAAAAATTGTTTCGGAAGTGCAGGCTAATATTCAACTGTTAAAAGTCAGTACAACAAGGACAATTAACTGTTACGATAATTGAATAAATATGACAATTTAAAAAATATTTTCAGGATGCTCCAGCTATATGTATTAGAATTTTGGCGAAAATCGGGAGAGTTATTAGTTTGGCTAATCTGCACATGTGTTTTCCAAAAGCAAGCTACTGGAGAAAAAATTTAACAGTCGCCCCTTCATCGCCTAGTACTTATGTACAAATTTATTTTGGTAATAAATATTGTATATTGAGATTGTATTTTCTTTTTGTAGGATATATTTTCGAGCCGTGAAAACTACATAGGGAAAATAAAAATATTATTTTTTTTTTTACAGAAAAAGTTTTACTTCCTGTACTGGAAGTAATCGAAGATAGCGAAATATCGAATATGGTTCTTCGAATAATGTGTGAAGCTTGGCTAGATTACATATATTTACACAAAATAAAATTTAGGTAAAAACATTCTTATATATTTATTGATTATTTACACAAGAATATAGTTACGATGTAAAAAACAATTTTAGTGAATGGGGTGCGCTGCAGCTGCTTACCGATTTTTCCTTCGTAATGACGTGGGTAACAGACTGCTCCATAATTACCGAAAGAGTTCGCGAGCACCTCCTGAAAAACGAAGTTTTGCGAAGATGCGAAGGAGTTGGACGTTTACTTCTGCGACATCCCGGTGAATCAATTTCAATGAACAAAAAACCTCGTAAGTTATAATTAACCATTATCAGACGAATCGTACTCATTGCATCGACATATTATTGTAATCTCATTAATATTTTAGCTCAAAGAACGGAACAAGACGGATCTCCGGAATCATTGGGTCATCAGCGGATGCCCGCTGAAATGTACGTTCCGAATCAGGAGCAATGGTTGGAGCTACGTGCCTCAAAACGATACAATTTTTGTTGTACCGAGTGAACGAGAATATCAAATGTTAAAAACTTATTGTTGAATGAAATGTAAATACTGTTTTCAGTGAAAAATAAAATTTTTATATGATAAAATGAATCGTGCAGTTGTGGTAAGGGTGAAAAACTTTTAGACGAAATGCTCGCACTAGCTTTAATATACATGAGTTAAAGAAATGCTGACCTTCTTAAGTGCGAGGAAAGTTTAAAAAAACGTGGTCAAAATTAATGCGGGAAGTAGTCTACCGAGATGCTGTTTTATTTATGTCAGCATTTCTTTCCTCATGCATATGCAGGTACTTACATTTTTTACGCGAACTCTCAAATTTTGACTTTTAAAGCTCTATATATACTTTAAGTAGTAAAAATTATAAATACCGTAATTTCGCAAATTGTCTTCGTTTTTCATGCATTGACAAAAAGTTCGATAATAACTATTATAAGCTTTATGATGCAGATACTGAGCACCCAATTGAAATTCTTTGACAGTCTAACACAAATACCGAGTGGATAAGTTTAAGTTAAAATAATAAATGGTCAAATAAAGAGGAGAAGGAGAGCCATCGAAGGGATAAGAGAGATAAGGAATAGTGAATTAGTTCAAGTCGAGCGTCCTCGTAGCTTCAAAGCTAGCGTCTCCCACTTTCTTGCTTAATACATACAGCACACTATTGCAGAGGGATACCTTCACAAAGCTAGCACTCCCTTTCCCCCTCTCTCTTTCGTTGTTTTGCCAGGGCGCGTACTGTATATCGAGGATTCGATGCAATATTCTGCGCTTCTCCTGCCAGTATTCGAAATATCCTCCGCAGAAGCCGTATACGGGCTAGGTATAGCTGGGAATCGGCTGTCAGCGGCAGCGACTTGCTGGGGGAAGAGGATTCTCGCCGTCGAAAAGAGGGAGAGGGAGGGAGGGAGGGAGGGAGAGAGAGAGAGAGAGAGAGAGCTTCGTCTCCACGAATTGTCCACAGCGCGCGTTTGAGCTATTTAACGCGCAGGCGCCTCTCCTCCTCTCGGCCGCATCTCCTTTGAACGCGCGCAAAGGCTGCGAGAAGAGGTATTGTTCAGCCGCGGTCTGATATGTGCGCGCACACCACCTCTGCCTCGTTTTCGCGTTCTCGCGCGCGCGCTTTATTTTGTCAGAGTGAGAGAGAGAGAGGGAGATCCCGCAGCGGTGCGCCCGGGCGCGCTCACATGGAACGAGCGCGCGAGCGCATGGGAGGAGAGAAGAGAGCCCTCGGGACCCGGGGATTGGATTATGTACCTTGTCACATTCTCCACGGCCTTTTATTACCCTCCGCGCGCTGCGCGTTTATTCCTTTATTGCTTTATTTTCAAATGCTCGTTTTTTGCACACGCGTGGCTCTACGGTATGTTCGTCGCTGCACTATATAGTATATATAGCTTTTCGACCTGATATTGAAAATTCATTGTTTTTTGATGAGCAGTGATTTCTTTGTCCGTGCCGCGTTTATTGCCTATGTATATATACAGCTGTAATGTCTATACAGTTATGGAGTTGCGATAATATTTTGGGGGCTATATTCATAATCCCATTTTAAGAGAATTCAATTCTCTTATTATGAAAATTATTTGCAAAGATCATTATGATTAATATATATGATAAATTACAAAGTTAATTGTATGATAATAAGGGTATTATTATATATATGTATAATAATACACAGAATGACATTAAAATTAACAAATTTTCAAAATCAATATAAGTCGAAATGAGCGTACATATTTGCGTGACTATGTGGGTGACACTCTGTAATACAGTATATATATTCGGAATTCGTACGTTATTGAAATTATATTAATTTTTGACATGCGAAATCAATAAGGAGAACGAATAAATTCAATTTCATGTAATTAAATGCTAATCGTTTTTTTTTTATTCAAATAATTATATTATTATCCTGCTAAAAATGTTAACTATAAATTACCTATTTTTTTAACTAACTGTATGGCAATAATAAGAACAATATTAGGCTTTTATTTCATAATTATATGTACCAATTTAAAGTAAATTTTGGAATTTACATTTGACAATATTAATATTGTAATTACTGTATATAGTAATACTTTAAGGTACATTGCGTGTCTATATAATTGTTACGTTAATTGCTTTTTGTTAAAAATGCCCCATTTGATTAACATAAAATATCATTCTATCAGGGTAATAATTGATTTTTGTTATCTACAACAATACAACAAGAAATCGTTATTTAAATTCTATTGATGTGGACACAGTACAGGCTGTACATTTTCATGAAGCCCCCTAGAGAAGCCCTTCTTCTGTCGCGGATCATCTTACACACGAGGGAGGTTATTGACCACACGTTTTCTCTACTGGCTATAGTACATTTTTAAATATTTTACATGATTGATTTTCATAATTTAATTTAATAAATATGTTGTAATGTCATGTACACTATCACATGTTATTTATCAAAGTATGCCATATAAGCAAATTACAAAAGTTAGGTTTTTCAAAAATTAGCGACAACTTGTTCGTGTTCTATTTTATGAATGAATCAACTTTAAATAGTTCGAAGAAGTTTTGCGCCACATATCGCAATTTACTTTGACTTCGACTAAGAAAAAGATCGTAATACATCGCTGCAAGGACCACAGGATAAAATTGTATAATAAGCTCGTGTTACAACTGGCCCTGCGACTGCTATGGCGCTTATGTAACGGAACCAGTATTGAGACTGAAGGTGCACAAGATCGACGTCTCATGAATCCGCTGTTGATCGGTTCTATTGAGTCTTTTGCACATTAATTGTTAAAGAAAATCGAATAATTTACTGCAGGTTGCGTGTCACAAGAACGTTTGTTTATATTTGCTCCTCTGTTGGAAATATTATATATCTTGGAACAGAAAAGATAGTTTTAGAAGTGTATTATTTACTTTAATATAAGTTTGTGACTAAGATTAAATTGTTCTTTATGTGAACTAAGCAGTTTGAAGAAAAATGGTTTGACTATATTTACTTATATAAATATTAGGAGGATTAAGGCTGTATCATTGTTACGTAAAGAATCAAGAACCATGATACGTATGCATGCATCATAGATTGTATAGAGGAACTGTTTGACGTCGTTTTTATAGTATTAAAAACCAATAAAACAAACGAAAAGGTATTCTATTACCAAATAAATAATAATAATAATAAAAGGTAGTAATTTACAGCTTTCATTTTTTATATTAATAGATGCAGTTTGGAATTTATTTTAAAAAATAAAAAATTTGTATGCACTATTTAGAATATTATACACCTAGTATGTACTTAATCGCTTTTATTACTTTATAATGCAGTAAATGTAATTTGCAATTATTACAGATAATTTTCATCTACTGATCTTTTAATATAAAATCATAAAAGAGATGCATTCTTTCAGATGATTCAATTTAGATGATTTTTTTTCTCATACTTCTAAAATTGCAGAAAATACTTATTTCAAACTCTCTTAAGAAAGATCGAAGTTAGATTTATTTATTACATGATTAAATCTATATGTAAGTTAATTGAAAATGAAGTTTATTATTCATTTACTTTTTTTTTGTTCGTTTTATCTAAGAGAAATTTATAATATTAAAAAGTTACACTTGTAAATTGTTAATAATTGAAAATTGATAACCTTTATTTGTATTGCATTTATGGGTGTTTTGATGTTTGCGACTTTTACATCGAAAATCGCTAGTAAAACTTGCCGCAAATAACAAGCGACTTGGCGTATGTCTTTCTGGTTCATACTGAAAAAGAGGACACTCAATTTTGAAAAGCTGCGCTATCAAAGGTGTCGCACGTATTCAGCTTATATCGAGTTTCCAGCTTTTTGGTGTTATTGATTGATCTGTTTCACATTTTTGAATAATAGAGCTACCTTTGCAATTCAACGTATCCCTTTTATGCGGCATGTTGGATAAATCATTCAAAGTGGGGTTCTAAAAAATGTAACACGAATAAGCCGGTATTCAATGGAAAGGCATAAATACATATATGTGTACATTTAAAACGTAGCCCATAAACAGCAAAGGATTTAGTTTATACATATACATTTGCAATAATGATTAGTTCGACAGATACCTGTATTAAAATATATTTGACGGTTCCTCGTCAATAATTACAAATCTATATTTCGTAGAATGCAAAAGTGAACAATGGATTATTTAAGTCATACATTTTCAGGAGATATCGGAGGAATAATTACAGGCGCCTATTATAATATTTTTCGTTATTCTCATTTAATTTTTAGTTTTTCCCAACGACTATAGTTGCATTTCATTCAGAATAAGTTAGAGAATATTGGATGACAAAGATCCTTAATGAAAGTTTAAAAAAGGTAAGGTGTTGATAAATATCGTTGGCAAAAAATACGATGACACCTGTAATGGCTCTGAGATCTCTGTAAGCACTTTATTTTGAACTCCAAAGTGTTTGCATTGATTTTTAAATTGTTGATTTCATTTATTTTTAGCAAACACCTTTGAGAAAAGCTAATTATTCTTACACGTGTGTAAATTCGTATAAAAATCTTAGAAAGTACAGCAGAAAGTGAAACATATCAACTTAATTTTCCAGATCTGTGGACCAGCTTGAAAGATTTGAGACGAACGAAAGTATTTATCAACCAATTCCGAACTGCAAATATCGCACGCACGTCAATGAACAGTCCGCATACATAACGCGCTCTGCTTACGCAGAAGCGAATGCCATAGATCATAGGCACGAAAGTATCGCGCGAAGTACAAGTAGTAGGGCGAGGAGCGCTCGCCATATAGCCGCTGGGAGCCAGTGGTGCGTTGGCCTTGAGCGCGGCTTGCAGCGACGAGCGCGGGGTAGATTATAGCTTACAGTGAAGACTGTGCAGATCGACGTGTATAGAGGTAGATCGGCCGCAGTGGCGCGGCGCGTTGCCCCGAAGCGAGCATGAAGCAGCAGGCCACGGAGAGGACGTCGCTGACGAGGCCCGGGGAGAGCCACAGCTACGTCGAGTTCGCCGGCATTATACGCAAGCGCAGGAGCCGCGTACGTCAGTTCCAATGCTGCGTCTGCGCCACCTTGATGTGAGTCGAGATTATAGCCATCGCTTTTTTCCCTTTCTTTTTTTCTCATTTACGCCGAGGTTGACGAAGCCGCATTTTTTTATGATTAATCGCGATTCGCGCAGCGATACGTTAGGATGCAGTCGGTATGTGCCTTTAGGCTGCTATTATGCGAGAGAAACGTGTTTGTTCAGGCGGTTTGCAAATTCTATAGTTGCGAAATAGTTTCTGAAGCAAACTGTTATGCGATTCATCAGAGGTAGTTGTTAGGCGTTGTGGTTTACTGTAGGTATGGAATTGTTCCGTTGCGTTAGATGTACATCATATATATATATAATATAAATAGCTTTGAAATAAAATGCTCATTGCTTTATACGGAGAAAAGGACTTTATTAGAATTATATTATTCATAAAATTTTGGATATTTTTTTATATTATTTCTAGCTGTATAAATAATCCATCACTAATTTCAATTGAAGCTGCATACGCATCTATAGATGGTTACTTTGCATAAATATACAAACGAGTTAGCGAGCATGCCAATTGTGATGGCATTTAATTTATGCGTACTTAATTTGCTATACTTACTATTACATTACCATAAATTTAGTAGATGAATTATTTGGCCCTTATTAACATTCTAACGATTGTTTAGCCGGGATTATTCCATTTGGTTTGTTAATGAAGGTGCTGTAATCGGATTAATAACTTAAAATTAGCAGTATTCGATTGCTCTTCAATAATAACATTTTTTTTATAATTAAATATATAGGCTACAGGAAAAAGTAAATAAATAAATTTATTGGTAAATACAGCTCTACGACGCCGTGCATTTCTTTACAAAATAATATGAAATAGTGACAAAGGGATACATATCGACGTACTTCAGCGCAGTAATCGTTAATTTTATTTACGCCTGATAAACGTTCATAAATCTCATGAATCAAGTTACATTGTAATACTGTGGCGTTCTACATTTACTAAAGGTTTGAAATTCGCACTGAAATTTTTGCAATATAAATATTCGATATATATCGTTTTACAAATTTATTGATACAACATATATCCAATGTTCAATATAAACATATCTTTACACGTTTGAAGAGTTAAATTCCATTTGTTTGAATCAAGCACATACCCAAACACGTACTGTACTTTGTGGTTCTTATGCGTGACATGTATAGATATCAAGTATATACAACGTAGAAACGTAATCAAGTGATTTTCCCTCATCTTTTGCGCACAGGATCATAACTTTGCCATGCATATCTTTCTAAAATTTCTTTGTAGATTTTATTTAAAATCTCTTCGCATTAACCCCGAAGAAAGCACATCAGTTCCTTATGGAAACATAATACGATCCTTTATTCGTCCCGCTGGTCTTTTGAGGATTGGAGAATTTCGCTAATTGCCACTCCGCAAGCTCAGCTGCATCCTGGCAGCTTGTATCTGCGTCCCGCTCTCTCTGCACCCTCTGGAGGTCTCCTCTCTGCGCGTCTGGCGGCCGGGAATAGAAGGACTACGAGTACAGAGGCTGAAAAGGAGCGCGTAGCAAGCCGACGCTGCTGCCTCGCGTCATTAGCGATTCGCGCGCACGCCACATACACATATTACATATACGGCGCACCGCAGCCGCGAGTTTTCTCTCTTTCTCGGTGCAGTGCATATACACACACATACACCTACATATGAAAAGCCATGCGACGACGCGACTATACTGCATATCTCTCCCACCGGCAGCTCTCTTATGGCGTTACATAAGCGCTCGCGCACGGCGCCGGTAAGTAACGTACGCGCGGGAGCTCGGTTGCAACCAAAGATCCAGTGTCTCTTTTTCCCCGAGGTCAGTCAATGCAGCGCGCACGCGCGTTCAAGTGTCGCCGGGCGGCAGCGTTGTTGTCGTGTGTATAGAGAGACGCGCACGCACGCAGATCAACGAGGCTTTAAAACACACATAGGTATAAGGTGTACGAGCGGTTTTTTCGCCGCCGTCACGCAGGTAAGGCCATATTCTCTCTCTCACGCCCTCGCGACGGCCCCCCTTTCTTCCTGTGATGCGATATGCCGCGCATTTTGCTGTTTCGCGCGAGTTCTGTTATGTACGGGAGTTTTTCGTTCTTTTGGTACTAACTTGACGGGCGCGAGTCTATGTGGCTGCAGTCTGGCTGCGGGATAAAGGAGTCGCGTGCGCGCGCGCTAAATGAATCGTAAAAAAGACGCGGAGTTGCGAGCGCGAGTTCAAAAGAATATTATATGTGTGTTTTCTTTGCTTCAGCCGGGTAAATGCAACATTCAGATATTTTTTCTTCATTTGTCGGCTGAAATTCTTTGTTATATAGTTGAAAAATGGTTTCCGCCGAGAATGCAACGTTACATTAAAATATGTTGCAAAGACGTCTTATATAATTCGCGGACGATTTGAATTCAGTTATGTAAAACATTTAATTACTCGATGATCGTGGCTGCGTAGTTCATGATTAACATATATAGTTTTCGAAAGCATTTTAATTCATAAAATGACAACGCCTGCAATATAACGCCTTGCACTCTATTGCGTCATCCGACTGTTTTGACATAAAATAATACAGCGCCTCTCCCACGACACATGAATATATATCACTATCCATCTGAAAACCATTATTTTCACGCAAACCTTTCTCCTTTAAAGAATATCTGCATGTCTGCTATGCGTATGTATAGGTATAGATAATCCGGCGGGGATTTGATAGCACGGCGAGTCCCGTCTTGATGGTGTTCAGTTTTGCCCCGAGAGCGAGGAGGAGGGCGTTACGAGATAATGGCGACGGCGACGGAGAAGACGCCGCTGACGGGCCCGAGCCCTTCGGCCTCGACGAGCTTCGGCTCCGGGCCGTCGATGCCCTTTTACGTCCAAGACACGTACCGATTTTACTCGCGCCGTAGGCGTGAGCGACAGCTCCAATGCATCATGTTCTTCACCATCGTGTGAGTTCTCTACAATTGCCTTTTATACTATTTTTATGTCTGGATTCGAAATGATTGGTAAGAAAATTTGGGGAAATTGCGATTACAATTTTATGAAATGTATACTTTATGTGAAATTGAACGAAATTAGGAATTTAAAAGAAAGTAGAACAATGTATTTAGCGTTTAAAACTTTATTTATTTTAGAATAACAATTATTTCAAATACAATATTGTTTGTAAATTGAATTTAGTATAGCGAAATGGTGTTTAATATCTTACGGCATGTTGCGTCATTAGTAAAGGAAATATTGCTAATAATTTTATCAAAAGTCAAACAGAAGGCAATAAACCTAGAAAAGGCGTAAAACGCATTGTTTTGCCTTTCTTGTGTACCGAGATCTCGTGGACCATAAGAGTTACGTAAACAGAGTACGGAAAATATTTATCCGTAATATACTATAATGTTGCTTGATTCAAACACCTAAATGGAACGACGTCGAATATTTATAAATAATAATTTCAAAGAGAAATTCTTTCTCAGATTGAATATAAGTATAAGAGATCGAATATCGAATCTTACGGCTTTCTATAGAGTCGTTGCTTCATTCTGAATAGACGTTTAGCCTTGTCACAAATCGCCTCGCGGTGTATCACCTATGAAAACATCACTTAGTAGATGTAAGCTATCTTTTATATAACATCCCATCCAACTAGTTAGCGGTTACAAAAAAATGCAGAAATAGCGTTTATCTTATTAATTCTATTTTTACTTATTGTAGAGAAAATTCTTTTCATTTCCGTTACGTGGTAATGGCTTAAAGTAAACATATAATAATGGTAAAGTTTCAAGCAATAAATATTTCGAAAATGTTGACAGTTTGTACAATATCAACACAAAATAAAAAAAGTTGTTTGTGCGATGGATTATATGTCCTTTGGCCAGCTAAGACCGAATTGCGATCAGATTTGGCGCTACGCGTCAGAATTTTGAGATATCCCTACTCTAAAAATTGTGAGATATCTTCATAACAAGGTCAAAACATTTATTCAATGACTCAGTAAGTGTTATTATGGAGTACTAGTAATGTCCTACAGAGTTCATTTTGAATAATCTGAATATCATTTTTCTTCTTCGAAAAATATCAAATTAAAATTTGCAGTCATTATCTCTTAAAGAAGGAAAAATCGTATTCATATAACTCAAAATTTTTATTTTATATTTCTCGAAGAAGAAAAATCGAATTCAGATGGTTAAAAGTGTCGAATCTGTATAACAAATACTAGTACTCTATTATAACACTAACGAAATGATTACAAACATTTTTGTAGAAATAACTATAAAAACATATTATCTCAAAATTTTTACAGTAAAAAATATCTCAAAATCCTAAGGTACCAGTGTCAAAACTGAGGTATACACGTCAGGTATATATAACAAGAAAAGAAAACGATATAACCAATCCAGGTCATATTTGATTTTAGCAGGAGAAAATACATAAGAATACCACACTAATTCATACGAGCAAAATTAATGATGCGTATAGAGTAAAAAAAAATATGTAAAACTGCCAACGATATCAGGGTTAAAATATTGATATGGATATACGAAATAAGTATATGCCTAGTCTTTAATTTCCACTTGCATTTTTTCTTTGACAAGCATAGTAGGTATTTAAATGTTAAAGTCAAAGCGAAAACAAAGTTTTATCATTGAATTCTTTAGTTATAGATACGCCTCTACCTAGAATTCATAAAACAAGCTATTTTTAAAGCGGGGAAACCACAGTTCGTGACTGTGCATACATCGGTGATCGGAATCCGAACAACAAGAACATAGTTTAGAAAAGGAATTGCAATAGTAATTGCAGTCGATTAACCCTAACAAATCTGCTTAATTCCAGCGCCACATTCACCATGGCACTGATAGTAACGATCAGCTACTCGGTGAACCACCCCGACATCGTTCCCCCCGACAACCTTCCGGACGATCCAAACATCACGCCACCGAATAACGAGCCAGCATCCACGGTTCAAGCGACCGCCACCTCTCCAAAATCCCCCAACCCCTCGGTCCCATCGCTGCAGCAAGGCGAGCCACCCTTGCAGAAAGCTTCGGCGCCGGAGCTCCTGACCGTAGACGAGGTGAAGCTGGCCGTGAGTGCGGGCAACGAGGCGATAGCCGCCCGGCGTCTGGCCGACTCGGCGACGAGGCCCCTGCCCTCTCCCTCGCCCGACTCCCGCCACCAGTTCGCCGTGAAGACGAGCCTGCGCGCCGACCGTCTCGCCATGGCCGGCATCGCCGAGATCGCCGCGACGAGGAAGATCGAGAACGCCCGCTCGTTCATGGGCAAGCCCACGAGCTTCGGCAGCTTCATAAACGGCGGCTGGGCGCCCGAGAGCGCCTGCACGCGCAGCCTCGACGTCCAGTGCCCGGACTACTTGGGCAAGTACCGGCGCTTCGACGGCTCCTGCAACCATCCCGAGCAGCTCGGCATGGCGTACGCCCCGTACAGACGCAGCCTGCCGCCGGATTACGCCGACGGAATCAATGCGCCCCGAGTTGGCAAGTTCGGTAATCCCCTGCCCTCGGCTCGAGAAGTTAGCCTCAAGGTAAGGCCACCACCGCCGCCGGAGGCTCGTCATTAGTTACTTTTAAATCTGCACCCAAGCGGAGATGTACTGCTATAATACCTTAATGCAACTTTGAATTACAATATCTAAACCACCGCTGCACACTTGGACTATCCATATATTAGACGTAACATGGTATATAGATATTCCGATGTGTCCTGGAACGTGATTTTTTTTTTTAAAAGAACAACAAATTTTTAAATTGGCAGCTTCTGTAAATGTATTTAAATGAATCTAAAAGTGAATAAGTAAAAAGTCGTTCATTTCTACGAATAGGTGAAAAATCTACTAATATCTTAGCGTATATTGATATTGTTTGCACCAGTGAGCGATTCTTCACCTATTCACTGCAGTAAGTGTGCAAAAACAAATATCTTTGTAAAAATTGTAAAATATAGAAGAGAAAGAATCAAAAACGTTTCCGCTATATACACTGCCGAAAACCGCTTGTAATATACGTAGCTTTGATCTTCAGCAGCCGTTCCCGGCGCAGATTGAAAAAGAAAAAAGCAAAGAAATAAAGAGCCCGAACGAGCTGATGAATAAAATATTTCAGGTGCACCCGCCGTCGCCGAGCACGAATCCCTCGTTCACGGTGATGCTGGCGGTGTTCGGGCAGTTCCTCGACCACGACATGACGGCGACGGCGATCAGCCGCGGCACGAACGGCAGCTCGTTATCCTGCTGTCCGCCGAGCGGCGCGCATCCGGAGTGCTTCGCCGTCAAAGTCGGCCCGGGCGATCCGGTCTACGACGTGGCCGGCAGCTCGTGCATGGAATTCGTCAGGTCCGCGCCCGCGGCCCAGTGCAAGATCGGGCCGCGCCAGCAGCTGAATCAGGTGAGAGGGAGCATCCTTTGTGCGCTTACAGTCTCGGCCCTTTGTCTTTATATCGGAAGTGGCACGCGCGCAAAATCGATGCCCGCGAGCCTTTGGAAAAGACCGTATCGAGTGACCGATTGCTCGCTCTTGTCTGTGTGTGTGTGTCTTTTCGCACTTTCGGGAGACCGGCCCGTAAACGTGTCCTTCGTTATTGCTGCTTTTTGTTCGAGGTGCGACCAATTCGACAAGCTGCCCTCGACTTTTCGTCTCTAACGTCCTGTATTGATACGATTTTTTCCTACTTTATTCGGAATTGTTTATTTTCGAGACTTGAAAAATATTCAATATATTTTAAAATATAAAAGCTAAATTCTAGATTAAAAAGATAAATAATAATTCGACGAATATCTAGCTGTTATTAATTAAATGCTTATTTATTTTCATTTTGATATCATGTTTCTTTTTCACGCATGTAAAATTACCAATACTTGGAAGTAAATAACAAATACGAGTTAAATTCGTTTTGGTATTTTTTCATTCATTATTATTATTCGGAATAATAAATTATGTTTCGGGTCAAATATTTCTAGTTATACCATACTTTATAAAGGATTTATTTTTTTTTCAGATCATTTCGGACGATTATATGCTAATTAAAATTATTTAAATTATGCCGTTATTACGAATTCTGAAAATTTGAAAAATTATCTGTTATTTTAAAATAAACATCGCAGTCACATAAATCCGCATACATTAAAATAAACACATAATACCATATATTTTAAAAGGCAACGGGCTCATTATGGAGCTAATTAGTATATTGTTCACCATTTTCGTATTAAGTATAAAAAATCGTATATATATATAAAAGAAAAAAATCTACGAGCATACAATCCATCTACTAAAAATTCTAATATTGTATAAAATTACCATATATTTTTTTAAGTATTTTCCTCGATATTTATGGCCTTTTAGGATTAAAATGAAGGATATAAAAAAATATTTATCTCATATGCTTGAAGAATGTTCTCATTCTCTTTTGTACATTGGCCAAAAACTAAGTTTTTTTTTTAATTATAATACTTATCTAATAATCCCCGAATCACTTTAAAATTTCTTAATAAAAATTTTCTTTTCTGATTCAAGAACCTCAAAAATAATAAAAAACATTTAAAACTTTCTACAAATGTAGACAATATTATGATAACCCACAATAATTTATAGAAATAAATTAAAATCTTCCCGATATTGTCCTTACTTTATAGTAATTATTATTTTTTTTTGTTTAATAATTTTCTTATGGATGTATTTGTATAAGTAATAGTTCCAAAATACATACCTTTATTTTGATGATGCGAAACTTCAAAGTGGACTCGTTAATCAAATCTCTGTGTCTCGGACACGACGAGAAACTGTGGGTTTGCTGCATAATTCGCTTCACCATCACCCGGTGTCCGAATACGTTTTAGATATTTACGCCACATAACGTAAGCTTGAAAACCGCGGAAAGCGTAGGTATACAAGTCGCCTAGCCAACACTTTTTAAAGAGCGAAAAATCACCTATACGATAGCCGAGTTGCATTATACGTTTCTCGCGATCACCCATCCAAGTATATAATATATTTTAACCGCGACCAGCACTGCTTACCTTTGGTGATTGGCCGAGGTGCAGTTCCGCTACCCCACCAAAATGTCATTATTAATAATTTTCTCATGAATGTTGATGATATTTCATGCTTTTTTTTTAGTTTACATAAAAATATTTCTACTTTACATTTTCTTTCTTTTGTATAAGTGAAAACATTTAATACTATACTTAAATATGATGTTACGAAAAAGTAATATCTGGTTCTCGATTTAATCTTATAGAGGGATAACATTAGGAATCCTTTATCGAATGCACATCAAAATTCCATTTGAATTTAAATGTATGTGCGATGGTCTTCTCGATTTATACAATTTCATGATGAGCTTAATCTCAATCACAAATGCAAATGAGATTCCCGTGAAACGCGAGCACTTGCGGAACTTGGCATAGCAAAATGCGAATTTGTTTGTAAACGATGACAGCGAGTTAAATAGATTTATCTTCGTAATAAACTGTGAATTATTCATGTTTGGCTGGCAAACATGGCACATTTCTTTTAAACAAACGGTAAATCTCGTTTCGTGAACACAATGTCCTTTCGATACTAGCTACTTGAATTACGGTTATTAGTCTCGTTCATTGAATTAGTTAACGTAGACTTTGTGTATTAATTTAGTTAACAAATCTCTTTAAATAGATACATACAAGATATATAGCTATATATGCGAGTTCTGTCTATAATAAATAATAAGCTGTAAATAAATGAAATTATTCAATTATTTTGATTAATTAATCAACTTATATATTAGCATAACAGCGTAGACGTGGAAGTGTTTATACTTTATGTTTCTATCTTACAAGAACGGAGGGTCGTTACGACGTCCCCGAATGGCCTACTGAAACGTTATAGAAGGGCTCTTTAATTAAAAAAACTTATGTCTTGGCGTTTTTATATATATGTATAAAAGTTACCCATTTAAGCTTAAAAAAAATTAGAATATTATACATATAATAAAAAATGTCAGAAATACATTTAAAACGCCACGTTTTAAATCATTTTTACAGTATAGAATTGTTCACTTGGAAAATTAAATAGTTTATGTACTTATGGGGAAGATAGGATCCATTAGTAAAAAAGGTTTAGATGCATGAGTGTCTCTTTTTTGTATATACTAAAGATTCTTCTGCGATAAAGTTTCAACTAATTTGATGAACTAGACGTACCCCAGTTCTCGTTAGGAGAGAAAAACTGCTCTATATATGTTTTTTCACTCATAAGTATTGATGCTGTGGACTTTAAAAAAACGAAATGATCTGTTATCGGCTCTCTAATATTAAGAAGTCATCAGCACAGTATTATTATATCTGTGGTGCCAAGGAAGAAGGGAACAAGTCACTTGGAAAAGTTTTCGAGATATTGCAATTTAAATGCTAAAGGTTACATGCAACTGCTAGTATTTTTTTTTCCAAAAAAACTTTAAAAAATGACGTATTGAAATTGGACTTATTCCCTTCTTCCTTGGCACCACAGATATTTAGTTTTGTAATTCATGATTATTTTATGTAATATAATCGGGAGGTCAATAATCTTGAAAAAGAATACTTTTTTTTATACGAAGCGATGAAAAGGTTTTACAATCCTATAATATTCTTTATGTTTATTTTAAGAACATGGCAATATTTTTAGGAAAATGCTAAAATTATTATCATTAAAATTCTGTGATTGTTGTTACAAATAACTTTGTAAAATTTTGACTTAAAATACCTATTGCATGTGTGAAATCAATTAATGTGCGGTATTTCACGAATAACCCCGGATGACTGATTTTATTATAGGTACACGTCTGAATCGTTAGAAACATGAAACGTTTAATGGCCGGTATTATGTGACTGCTAGTTCTGTGGAACTACTCTTCTCTATATATCACGTGAATAAGTAGAAACCGTACCTAAACAATGATAACGTATATTATTATAAAATTATTAAATGAATAAAAGAAAAATAAAGTAAAAATAGGTTTTGCATTGCAGTATGTTAATAGGAATACACATAGAATAAACAGAGGGGGGAAGATTCGGAATCTCTCTCTCTCTCTCCCTCTCTCTCTCTCTCGATTGACGAAGATTGACGCCCTAACAATTTGTCACTCGCTTATCCGCAGGTGACGTCGTTCATCGACGGCTCGACGATCTACGGCTCGGACGTGGACACGGCGGAGAGTCTGCGCGAGTTCTCGGGCGGGCGGCTGCGCATGCAGACGGCCCCGGACCAGCGGCAGCTGCTCCCCGCCAGCACGAACCCGGAGGACGGCTGCAACCGACAGGTCGAGCTGATGCGCGGTCGATACTGCTTCGCCACGGGCGACCCGCGGGCCAACGAGAATCTCCATCTGACGACGATGCACCTGCTCTGGGCGCGCCAGCACAACCGGCTGGCCGACGGCCTCGCCAGGCTCAATCCCCAGTGGGACGACGAGAAGCTGTACCAGGAGACGAGGCGCATCGTCGGCGCCCAGATGCAGCACATCACCTACAGCGAGTTCGTGCCGATCGTCCTGGGCGAGAGCGAGACGGCCGCGCGCAACCTGAAGCCCCTGAGCGCCGGCTTCAGAGCGAGGAACGCCAGCGACGTCAATCCCGCGATTGCCAATCACTTCGCGGCTGCGGCTTTCAGGTTCGCCCATACCCTGCTGCCCGGACTGATGAAGGTCACCGACACGGAGAAGGGAACCTCGTCTTATGTGCAGTTGCACAAGATGCTCTTCAACCCTTACAGCTTGTATACCGAAGGTTTGTTTATATCATTTATATAGTTTAAAAATACAGCAGACATTTTTATAATCAATCTCTTGTGTATCTCGGGGATGAAACAGAGATGGCGTTTGTTTTTCATTCATTTCCCCTCTATTATACATATAAAAATCTGAATACCAATTGCTGTTATCTAATCAAAACAGTATACTATTTTTAATTTCGCCATGGATTCGTATAAATCAATGTGATTGTCCGGAATTCGGATAAATTCTAAAAACGATGAAATTTTTATTATAAAATCTCATCGACATTTGTTAAATTTTTCAATCTCTGTTTTGTTGATACATGAAATATTTTGTATTAGCAATACGCCGCTTATTGTATGTAGTCAAATATAACCGGCTAGCATCCGTCCCCCTGTATTTTCCATTTTTGAAACACGAAATCGAATTCAAAACGTTTCTGCCTTGCACATTCATGAAAACGATTGCTTTCTGCGGCCTGCGCGTGTATTGTGAACTTTGAGGTCGGCTCGGCGCGCGCCTCCTGACTCATTCTTTTTGCTGGGCAGGTGGCGTGGAAAGTTCGATAACAACCGCAACGACAAACGCTATTCAGAAGACGTCAACCCACGTCACTTCGCAACTGACCGAACACCTCTTTGAAGATCCGATGGGCAACCAAACGACGGTGCCTTGCGGTCTCGATCTCGTGTCCTTGAACATCCAGCGGGGCCGGGACCACGGGCTGCCCGGCTACACGAAATGGAGAGAGTATTGTGGCTTGCCGAAGCCATTAAAGTTCGACGATCTAAAAGGCGATATGGACCCGGAGGCATTGGACTCCATTTCTAAACTTTATGACAATGTGGACGACGTGGATTTGTACACGGGCGCGCTGGCCGAGGTGACTAAAGGGGATGGATTGGTCGGGCCGACTTTCACGTGCTTGATTGCGGATCAGTTCGAGAGGCTGCAATTGGGCGATAAATACTGGTATGAGACACCCGACGAGCCTGGCTCATTTAACGAAGGTACTGTATTTCGTTTTTACATGAAAATTCATTTTTTTTTATTTATTACACGAGTATAAAATTTAAATCAGATTAATTTACATATTATATTTATGTTTTTAATACTTTGACAATCATTTCAATCGTTTATTTAATACTTATGGAAGTGTTATGTAATTTTGGATATTATTTTTTATGATACAAAGCTATTTAAGCCATATGTTTCATGCATATAAAACATATCAATCTTTTACGTTATTAATATTTTCAATTTGTTATAATATCAATAAAATAATGCTTTAATCAAGTAATTGGGTACATAATTTATATTTACTATTTACAGGCCAGTTGAAAGAGATTAGGAAAACTTCGCTCGCTCGTTTGATTTGCGATACGTCTGATAATATTACGCAAGTCCAGGCCCGAGTTATGCGATCAGTTGGAGCAGATAATCCGATTATATCCTGTGAAGATATTCCCGAACTTTCGCTTGACGCTTGGAAATCAGCAATGCCACTGCTTACACTGACAGAAACAGAAGTTCCCATGGCCGATTGGCTGAACTTTAGAACTGAGGTAAACAAAACAATAGGCGATATAGTTGCCTCGATTACAGCCAAGAAACCACTACCGGGCAGCCTACCGGCCGACTGGCAAGTCTTCCAAAACGATGTTAATGCGACCTTTACCGATTTACGGAATAAATTTGCAGCTCTTCATCCGAAAGTGGTAACTAATGTAACTTTGAGCAGAAATTTGACAGCTGAACCAGATACTTTCGATTGGGCTAGCGTTAAAACTGAAGTAGATAAAACCGTTGCGGATATATTGGATTCTCTGAATACTAATAAACCACCACCAGGTAGCTTGCCAGCCGACTGGGCCGTATACAGGAAAAAAATCAATGATTCTTTATTAGACATAAAAAAGAAATTTAAAGTTGTTCACCCTAAACTCACGGCATCAGAGCCAAAGCCGAAAAATTTGAAAACGGTTGGTGATATCCCGACTATTGATTGGGTATCGATCAAATGTGATTTCACCGCAACAATAACAGATGTTATTAGCTCAATCAATGCAAGTAAACCTTTACCTGGCAGCCTCCCGGCTGATTGGTTTGCATTTAAAAAGAAAATTGTTGATTCTCTAGCCGGCATAAAGGGTAAATTTGCAGGCCTTCACCCGAAAGTGGTAACTAATGTAACTTTGAGCAGAAATTTGACAGCTGAACCAGATACTTTCGATTGGGCTAGCGTTAAAACTGAAGCAGATAAAACCGTTGCTGATATATTGGATTCTCTGAATGCTAATAAACCACCTCCAGGTAGCTTGCCGGCCGACTGGACCGTATATAGGAAAAAAATCAATGATTCTTTATTAGACATAAAAAAGAAATTTAAAGTTGTTCACCCTAAACTCACGGCATCAGAGGCAAATTCGAAAAATTTGAAAACTATTGGTGACATCCCGACAATTGATTGGGTATCGATCAAAGGTGACTTAAACGCAACAATAACAGATGTTATTAGCTCAATCAATGCAAGTAAACCTTTACCTGGCAGCCCCCCGGCTGATTGGTTTGCTTTTAAAAAGAAAATTATTGATTCTTTAGCCGGCATAAAAGGCAAATTTGCAGGCCTTCATCCAAAGCCAGTAACACCTACTGTAACATTGACTGCAACAGTTGATCAAGCGGTATTCGATTGGGTTCAGTTTAAGGATGAACTAAATAAGACTTTAAATGATATAATAACGTCAAATGCATCGAAGCAGCCCCCAGCAGGAAGTACTCATGCTGATTGGGTAGCTTTCCAAAATGAATTGAATGATACTTTTGCTCAATTTATGAACCAGTTTTCAGGATTGCATCCGAAACCAGCTAATGAAAAAGAAAATGTAATATCGAATGATTCTATAGATGTCCCAACTGTAAATGATGATAAAGCACAAGATAACGTAAATAAAACTATGAAAGAAATTATTGCTGAAATCACAGCCAGTAGGCCGGCTCCTGGAAGTTCACAAGAGGAATGGACAGCTTTTCAACAAAAAATGAGCACTGCTTTTGCGAATATGAAAGATAAATTTGCTTATGGTAATACGACTAAAAAGGCCAATAGAACCATTGTTAAATTACAAAAAACTCCTGTAGATACAACTTTCGATGCGGTAGCTTTTAGAGAAGATTTAAATAAGTCATTAAGTGATTTAGTGTCAATAATAAAAACAAAGAAACCTGCCGTTAATAGCTCAATTGCCGATTGGCTTGCATATAAAAAAGAGATTAAGGCCTCAGTAAGCAAGATAAAAGATCAAGTTGGTACTATTAAAACAAAGGAACTGTTAGATCCAGATTATATATTGTACGCTACAGAAAGTGATGTCGCATTTGATTGGATCGGCTGGAAGAATCAAATTAACAACACAATCGATAATATACTTGATGATATTAAAACAATACCGCCTGGTGATCCGAAGTGGGCAAGTTTCCGTGATAAGTTAAATAAAACTTTCGGAGATTTGAAAAATGATGTGGCAGCAATGCGAGTAACGCCCATGCAACAAAAATCAGAAACTAGTAAACTGATGGCTATATTGAATGATGATTTTAAAAATTTCAAGGATAAAATTAATAGTACAATCGAAGACACATTAGAAGATATCGATAACAATAAACCACCCCCTGGAGATCCCTCATGGGTGAGCTATAATGCTTACATAAAGAGTAAATTTGGTCAAATGCGTGATGACTTAAAATCAATGAAAACTGAATGGTTGGAAAAAGTGCAAGCTGCTACCGAAATGATGATAGTTACTGATTCACTTCCTATGGCGAGTTCAGCATCTTCTTTCAAAATTCAATTGTATGGTACTAACTACTGTTTTGGAGTTGTAATAACATTAATAACTTTTAAATTTTTCATTTTTTGATTCATTTGAATTTCCATAAAGACTTTATAATTCGCTGTATTGTATCTACTTTTAGGGATAAATATTTATGAGTATTATAAATTTGAAAATGTATTGCAATATGAAAAATTTTGTTTGGAAATTGACTTTTAGAAATTTTAGGTTGTTATAAAGAAATTGTTAATACTATTAACGCTTTGTTAAAAAATAAATAATTAATTCATAAAATTGTTTTATAAATTTGGTACTCCTAGTTTTAGACTACTTTAGTTGTAATGAGCGTTTTTTGTATAAATAATCTTTTTCAATATTTTATAATATAAGTTTATACTTTAATCGTAATAACAAAAATTAATTATTGGCATTAAATTTAGTTTTATATAAAGTTTTCATTGTTTAATGTTTTTAATATAATATACAAATTACAATTATGTTTATAGTAAGAGAATAGAAATTAATTCAATAATCGCCGTAAACTATTTTCATATGCGACTGAAATAGCAATAGACAAAGTAACGTTATATATCATATTTAGATAACTTATGTAAAGTAAATATTATTTGTATATTAAAGCTGTAAATTTATAATTAAAAATAAACTTTTTCAAGAAATAATGCAATTAGTTAAATGTCGTTCTTACATACACTATATCCATTTTATGTAATAATGTAATATAGAAATATAATAAAATAAATCAGAATTTCAGTAATTATAATTCGAAAATTGAAGTAAGTATTGTTTTCTTGAAATACCATTATGGAATAAACGAGATTTTAGTTATTAGTAAATACAGAAATTATTTATATATTCCATGGTATTCTGAAAAATAATACATAACAGTAAGTAAATGTTGGCTTCTTTTGTCATTTTTAACTGCTCCGCTTAAATTTTCTAGGTTGAAATATTCTCAATGAAGGATTGAAATATCCTCCGTAAATAATCGATACTCTTCGATTGCTAGTGCGCAATAAAAGTAAGTACACGACTTTACCGTGGTTAACATTCAACTTTATTGTGCATCTAATGAAAAAAGGCAAATACAAAACAATCGCGAAATCGAACGAGAAACACTTAAGAAATAACAATACTCTAAGAGCATTGTAAATTACGTGGCAAGACTTAAAAGTAAAGCCGTTCCGCGTTTGGTCCAGAAAGCTGCGCTTTGCGCGCCAGCATTTAAATCAACCGTAACTACGTAGGCGGGTCTGCCCTGGTCGCCGCATCGCTGGGGATAGTAGTAGCAGGGACAGTTGTACAAACCTTTAAGGGAAGTCAAATTTAAAGTCATTATTGAATTGCGAGTATCTAAATGAGAACGTACATCCATTCTTGAGTCTTCAATTTACGAAAATAGAATTGCAATGTAGTTATATAAGGAGATTCTACGTCTGACTATACTCGGTGCATTCTACTTTTAGATATTGAAAATAGGTCGAATCTTTGTTCGGTATTTTTGGCAAATAATAAAGCTCGTGTTTTCACAATTAAAAGTTTTTCGTGCTCTAAAGCGAAAAATTGTTTTGTTTCGCCCATATAAAAATTAAATATTTAGCTATCATCTGCTGTGTCATCTGTATTCGGGTCCTAAAAAACGTATAAATAAAATAATTTTTGGAAGTGTATAGTTTACCTTTTGTTCTCTTTTTCATTTGTTCGGTTGGCTTGAAATGGATAACTGGCATACTACAAACTAGTTGCATTGGAGCGGGATCAATGAGAGCTCCGAGTTTTTTGTCCCATCCAGCTCCTTCAAGGAACATGGATTTTATGTAAACTCCCTCCTGAAACGATAGAAATCATTCAAATATTTGTTAAAACTTCGAATATACGACAGTATTTGTTGCTATTGGTATTAAATAAATAAAAAAAATATAGAAGATGGTATCCAATATGAAAAAGGTAAACCTTTTAGTTTTGTACATGTTTTTTTTTGGTCCAAGCGTATTTATCTATCAATTTATTTTGATGAAAATAAATCGATTGTATATACGTTTCGTTGATACCGATATATTCTCAAGTTTACAGTGGATTAAATAACGCGCCGCAATAATATTCGCGAACAACAATAAATATACAATAGTGCATAAAGCTCTTCCGTAAACCGTATATAGTGCTGCTCCGAAGAGCAGCAGTAGCAGCAGCAGCTATATAGAACGTGGCATAATGCCCGCAGACGAAACGCCGCGAGTAACGGTCGGGAACAATAATTACTCTCTCAGCGAGCTCTGACGCCATTACAATGAGTGTTGCATTAGTGGATAATTATCATGGCTGGGGGATGATGATCGTCGATTAGACCCGGGGAGCATCATAGCCAGCCATAACCGTGTGCGGCCGCAGCTCGTATAGATTGCCTTGCAGTGTGTGTATATATGTATACGTACCTCGGGCGGCTGGACGAGGCTCTCGTCGTCCCCCTTGAAGACGCCAAACTCCCAGGAGAGCGAGTCGATGGACACGGTGCGTCGGCGCGCCGCCGTCTGCAGCACGGCCGTGAGGAAGCCCGTGGGGAAGGTGAAAGCCGCCAGCCAGAAGAGCGTCGGCGCTCGGGCGGCCTCGGCCCAGCCGGCAAAGTGCTCGACTCGCAGGACGAGCTCGCGCGTCCAGGCGCCCAGCGGCTTTAGCGAGGGGTAGGCCTGCGACCAGCTCGCGGGCACGCGGCCCTCCTGCACGCAGACGTACGTCTCCTCGAGCTCGGCCGACATGACGACGAGGCCGCGGATCGCCCGGCAGAGCTCCTCGAGGCTGTCGCGGGTGCGCCGCAGAAGCTCGTTGTAGCGCAGGATCTCCTGGAGGAGGACGACCTCGAGTGGCTGCTTCTGGAGCCCGATCAGCTTCTCCGTGCGCTCGTAGTCGATGGGCTTTGGAAGTTTCGATATTATGTCCTGAGACAGCTGAATGACCTGAACGGTGAATACAGTGGAAACATTATATTATATATACTGTGGACGTCTATTTGGGAGCAGCTCAACAGATCGGTTGGTTCCGCGTAACTACACAAACGGAGGAGAATAGAAGCTTAGTTCGTAAAGTTTGAATAGACTAAGCCTGAAGCTTCTACAGAAATATCTTTGACCAATTAATTATAGACTGGCGCATTTCATTCTACGACCGTAGACGTTAGCCATACCTGAAGATAATTAAAGGACTTTCTAAAAAAAGGAGGACTTTCAGTTAGATGGTTTGGACAAAAATAAAATTTTATTCTTTTTTTTTTTAATAGTTTATTACTTTATTTCGTTCAAAGTTTACGAAACTTAAATTGTCTCGTAATAGTATAAACTGTATAACTAAATGAATCCTCTCTAATTTTTCATTCAATTATAAGTGTGTACGCTTTACTGAAGAGCAGCATTTTTTGTGCTGAGGTGATGTTTTTATGAGGAATATAATTTAGTTGATTATGCCAGTTTTAATTATTTAAAAATGCCGCCTTATTACGGTAACGAAGTGAACAGCTCTTCCATCTGAATAAACGCTAGCCAGTTGAAATGTTTGTTATAAATATTGTAAATATATTTAATTAAATACAAATTATATTTAATTAATTTCTTCAATGTCAAATTTAGAAATTGTATAGCAGAAAATATATGCCCAGCGTCAGTCAGCTCATAGTACCAGACACCATCCGTTTTTTGCATTTTAGACGATACGTGCGGCGGTATTCCATAATAAAGTTAGATGCAAAAGATTTTATCGGGAACGTATTCGTGTCTGATATTTTAAATACAGAATTCACAATATTACATTAAAATATTGTAACAACAAGTACATAATAAAAATTTATGTTTCTTATTTCGTATTTTATGTACAGTTTTTGTGATAGTGTTTTTTAAATACATCTTCTTTCAATATTGAAGAAGAAATTCTTATGCTGAGTGTTAATGATAAAATGAATTTTATTTTTCTCTAATTTGGTTGGCCGGGAAGAGAAAGAACGCGTAAACTTTTTTGCCGCGTAAGTATTGTCTATAGCTCGCTGATTTTTGTATAATTGCTAGAATCCTAAATTAGTCGGTTTTTTTTTGTAAATAACACGAAACCGAGTAAAGATGAAAGTAATTTCCATCTTTACTCGTTTATTTTGTGTTATTTACGAAAAAGGACGAATTAGGATTTCAACAATTACAAAAATCAGCGAGCTAGGCAATACTTACGAGACGAAAAAACTTTACGTGCCCTTTCTCTTTCCGGCCCCTCAATTTATACCCAGGCTAATTCATATTTAAATATAATTACTTCATAATATCAAATAAATAATGTAAATATAACGTAAGTTTATTTTTTTTTACTTTTTTATATCATTTATATATATCAATGTGCTAGCATACTCTTCAAACATTTTGACATGTTATTCAAACTAGAAATTCCATCAAATCTTGAGGTGGTTGTTACTGAGCAGCGCTTTTTGAGGACGGCCAAAAGTCAATATTTTGATTTTGTCACTAATTATTATTAGAATCAACTAGATATTTCGCTCTATTGTAGAGAGTAAGTTAAGGAATGTTTTCTTTTATTTAGACTTCGATTTTCAGCTATAGGATTAAAAGTTAAAATTTTTATTCCCTTGATGAATATTTTGCGAGAGCTAATATCCGCGTAATTATCCGCCTTTTCGTAATTTCAATTTTATTTTTCAATTTTTATAGTGAACATTTTGATGCACTTTTGTTGCCTACCGTGTGGTTTAACATTATGTTTTCCTGAAAACGAAAATTAATGGACTTTTTCTAGTTTTAATTTTTTATTTAAACTTTAATATAAACTCTTTCTACATCCATTATTCGTATTTTTCAAAGCGTTAAATTTCCCTGCTGCTGTTTTCCCTATATTTTTTAATGAGAATAAAAAAAAAGAATACCTACGGAAAAAAATATATTGCGCAATTTTTAAATTGAAAGTTAAAATTTAGATTTTAAAATGGTTTTACCTATACACTGCATAAAGGCAACGCGGCGATATAACTCTGCGTAATAAATAAGGAAGTATTTTTCCGCAGGGTCTAGTGGTACTATAGATAAACCAATGGATAGATTTGTATCGGTCAATACATCGAGGTTGGAAACTTGCTATCGTATGGACGTTGTAAAAGAAAGTTGACCTTTTCCTCGGTGCTGCCGGCTTCCTCGGTGCTTCCGGCCTGCATCTGCATGCTCAGCAGCGTCTCAAAGGTCATCCTCGTTTCCATGATGAGGGAGGTAATGTCGGCGTTCGCGTGCTGGCCGAAGGCCTCGGGCCTGTCAGTCATCGGCAGCACGTTGACGAAGTCCCGGTAAGTCTCGAGGGAGCCGTCGCGCGGCACGTAGTACGTCGAGAGGCTGGAGAGCCGATATTGCGGCACGTTCAGCAGCGACTCGTTCATGTAGTCCTCGACGTAGGACATCAGGAGCCGGCGATCCCAGTCGTCGGTCACGTGGCCCCCGTAGCAGATGCCCGCGATCAGGTACTTGAGCGCCTCCCAAGGCGTCTGCGGATACTCGTCCAGATAGACTCGGAGCAAGTTCTCCGAGACCTTTGATTGGGACACGGCGTGGAGAGGATGGGGGAGCGGAGACGAGGGGGTAAACGAAAAAGGATGGGTTAGCCGACTGCCGAGATCTATTTAACTTTCGCCGCGCGCGGAAGGGAGGGACTCGTGAGATAGGGGAGTTCGCGACGAAGTAGCTGTGTCGCGTACCAAATTCCAATCCAACTTCCTATTAATGCTTGATAAATGTATCTATTTCGTGCGTCTGCGACTCGAATAATATTGGAGATTTAAATTCGTTGTCGCTGTGCGCTATTCGTTCATTACAGTTTTAATCTATAAACTAAATTTGATGTATTTTCATAAATATATAAAGAGATGTTTTCGTGTAACAAAATTAATTTCCAATATATTAAGTCGAAATAGAAAACATTTTGAAACTATTAACAAAATCTTGAAAAAATGTATAAACAATCGTTTTTACAATTTGTTTTTGAAAGTATTATAGGTACGTGCGATCAACAGCACGTATTTTTATCTTTGTTTTGCCCAACCAAATTCTAAATGTGCAAACGCACATATGAATAAATTACCTCGAAATCTGAATCATTAAAGCTGTATACAACGTTCCAGCCAAGCTGCTGGAATTTCTTGCGCTCGAGGAGCACCGCGTGAAAGAAGACCAGAGCGAACAAGAGTTTCTTGTATTTTGATTTTGCGTTACAAGCTTCGAATTGCTGCTCGGTTATCAATCCGTAGAGACGCTTCATGTTGGCTTTCAGTCCTTTTGGCGGTTCCGTCGTCATCTTTATTCCGGCTTGCAGAATCGATATGGGAAATTGGGGAGTCGGGCTCGAGCTCAGCCACAATCTATATGTAAGAGGAAATATTTTCTTTTTGGTTTATAGAATATTCGTCGTATAAGCGAAAGCCACCGTCTACTGTTGCATTATTGATATAGATTTTCAGGAATTTCATATAGCGCTCAAAGCTTATTTTTCAATTTAGATCTATATTTTTCTTATGAAAATGTTTTGTTAATACTTTTAATAAAAGATCCGAAGTGATCCAAAATATTTGAAAAATGACAAAAATTATTAGATATATTACTGAATACAACTACTCATATATATATATAACGACGAAAAAAAAATATTGAGGCGCACCTCTGCCATAAGTTTTTTCTTGTTCTATAGACCACACATTAGACGAAAAAATTTGGAACATAGGAAAACGGTCTTGTGACACAGTTTTATCCACATATCAATTTTTCTTGTGGAAATTTAACGTGGGAAAAATGAACGAAAAGTAGTCACTGATGATTAACCAATAGCAAGATACTGGAGTGGCCAAAAATATTCCATAAAGAAGCAATTAAAGAAAAGAAGCTTTAATTTAAGCTAAAGATGGTTAAAATCGATCGATTCCGTGCAAAGTTACGTGCATTTGAAAATCGCGAAAAATGAGCAAAATTATCGACTTTAGCAAATTTATGGAATTCTTGAGATTTTTATCACTTTTTGTCATTTTTCGCGATTTTCAAATGCACGTATCTTTGCACGGAATCGATCGATTATAACGATCTTTAGCTTAAATTAAAGCTTTTTTCTTCTACTTTAATTGCTTCTTTATGGAATATTTTTGGCCACTCCAGTATCTTGCTATTGGTTAATCATCAGTGATTACTTTTCGTCCATTTTTCCCATGTTAAATTTCCACAAGAAAAATTGATATGTGGATAAAACTGTGTCACAAGACCGTTTTCCTGTGTTCCAAAGTTTTTTCGTCTAATGTGTGATCTATAGAATAAGAAAAAACTTATGGCAGAGGTATGGCTCAACATTTTTTTTCGTCGTTTTTATGACCGGATATAAGAAAATTTTTACAGAAATTGCACACTCACACACACACACACACACACACACACACACACACACACACACACACACACACACACACACACACACACACACACACACACACACACACACATACACACACACACACGCGCGCACACACACAACACACGCACGCACGCACGCACACACACACACGCATACACACACCCACACGCCCACGCCCACACCCACACACACACACATCCACACCCACACACACACATATAAATGTGCACACGCACAATTAGTATTCGAAAAATGGATGAGTAAAATCCCAAAAATTCTTATTGCTCAGTGAAACTCTACAGCGAATACAAAATCTATTAAACAAACAATTTTTGCTGTAGTATACCCTGGGTAAAAAAGTTACAGAATATATAGAAAATATGCCTTTATTGTATTTCACATGAAAAAGTAAATACCTGCAAGTTCCTATCTAGAATAACATTTTTTAATTGAATACCACATTTTCGGTTCCGAAGGTAAAATGACTTTTAGTCTAAATATTGAATTAAATATATAAAAATATGTTTTTTTCACCACTTATTGGAATTGATAACGTAATCTTTGCTTTAATAATAAAATATTATTAATTTTTTGTTGTTTTAATGCATAAATATTTTTTGTTTGTTTTTTAATTAAAAAACATTATTATTATAGAGGCACTGTGTCAATTACAAAGCCGTAATTACATTATCTTTTGTAAGTACTTTTATCATTGAGCAATAGTGTAAGCAGATAACTGTTTGAGAGGTGATTAAATTTTGTACTTCAGAGCTTTCACTCTACTTGCTACTCAAACCTTAGTAACTTGCGGTAATTGGATTGCGACGGAGAAAATTTGCAGGATGCCCCAAAGACTACTTTTGTTTGTACAGATATATGATGATTTTTTGCTTCACCAAATTTTCGAGCATTTTTCGACTTCTATGAACGAAGAGATGCGCGGTATTTCGAGTTCGTCGAATAGTTATGCGCGCTTAGGATTCAGGTCCAGAGAGCGAGCAAGAGGGAGAGAGCGAGAGAGAGGGAGGGAGGGAGAGAGAGAGATGAACGCACGCGCATTGTAACTCTCTCTCTAAATAGGTCGAACTAACTTGTAAGAGCTGCATCAACGGGCCGGTGTTGACTCTGAGCAGATATACCCCACACGCGCGGCCGCTGGAAAGCTATTACGCTGTGACAAAGTATAACTTTAGACCATCCGGGTACACTTTAGCGCATTTTCGAATGTCACGCACAGCGCGCGCGCTCCGCGGGCCCTCACATTTCACTTATTTCGCGAATCTCGACTCTCGCTAGCTTTCTCTCTCTTTTTCCCTCCCTTCCCCTCTCTCTCTCTCTCTCTCTCTCTCACTTTCCCTCTTCCTCTATCTCTTTCTGTCGCCCTTTAATAGCCGACAAAGCCTTCGTAACAAATGATTGTGATAATTTTATTGGACTATTTTTTTTTAAAGTTTATCAATTTAGATGAAATAATACTATTTAGCGCAATAATTAAGATTATAAAATTAGCGAGATTGCGATGCCGAGAATATTCATTGTACATGAGCGTGCAAATATTTATAAACCTGTAATACTATAAATACTATTTAAAATTAGCATTATAAAGCAATTATATCTATAAATTATGTTTTTAGCTAACTTTATGGCTAAGAACAATATTCTGCTTTTATTTCATAATTATGTAGCAAGTTAAATTAAATTTTGGTATTTACATTTGACAAAAATGATAATTTAACTAGTAGTAATACTTTTAGGTACATTGTGTTATTGCTTATATGCATATTGATTTTTGTGAAAAATACTTAATCCTGCTCCAGTTAATTAACACATTAACTATAAAATATTGTTAATTTTCTACCGATGTTGTATAAAATTTGTTCATTTTATGTATTTATATACCATGGTAATTTTTATGTAAATAAATAATATGCATATATAACGAGATATACAATAACAATATTATAATTATAAGTGCAAAGTATTTTGCGTCATTACCTGAATTCCGGATGAACGTCTTTACTATTTCCTAAATTCTCCACTATTTTATCCAGCTTCGGCATCCAGCTTAATGATAAGTGGCAGTTGGCCAAAAATACCCAAGCTCCTTGTTTAGAACCAAGTTCAATCATCCTGAAAATTAATGAGCAAGTCAGACATAAGTTTAACTTTTCATTGAAAAGCCAAGAAAACAAATTGTTAATAAATTATTTTTATTCCAACGAATTACTTAAAGCTTGTTAAGATAAGACAATTTGACATAGTAAATTTTTCTTAGAATGAGTCTCAGAAAGACACAAGTACAAAACCTTGAGAAATTCAGATCGTCTTGGATATTTAATATAGATAAACATTGTAAGAAGATAGCATTAATCCAACATATAGCGATATAATTTATTGACGTCTCGTGAGTGATCATCGAGATGGAAGTGCACGAGAACATATATACAAGCGGGCGCACCTGGTGGCGATCGGCGCTTGTCCCTGTCCGAGCGAGAGCGTCATGAAGCGGTGGGCCATGTCGAGGTGCTCGGCGAGCTGCATGAGGGCGCCGGTAGGATCGACCCCCGGCGACAGGACGAATATCAGGGGCGTGCGCTCAGTTGAGTCCTCGAGCACGGCTCTGACGTCGAGGACCGGCGGCTCGACGAACGCCTGGCCGAGATTGTGGACGATGAAGCCGCGCAGGCAGCTCGTCATGCGGTCCGCCCGGCAGCTGCGCACGACCAGCATCTTTTGCAGCTCGCTGCAGCGGTCCTCCCAGTCGCCCGGCAGAGTCTCGTTTTCGGGCTCGTTCGACACGTACCTATATACACGCGCGCAAAGAGAATAATCGCATTGATAAGATTATAATGCCACTCTCTGCCGCACTGCACTGGCAATTTGGCAAGTTTCATATTCAGAAGGGAATACGGGAAATAATTACTTTTCATTTAATGGTTATTGGCTATTAAAAGATGAGTTAAGTCTTTAAAGCGAATTTCATGACGTTTTATGTTATGATATTTCGTGCAGTTACTCTTTGTAAATTGAAGTAGGTCGTCATTTGGTATTATGCTTTTAATTGATTCATCTACTCCTATGAAATGTAATCGATGTTAATTATTTATCGTACAGTAGGTCACTTTTTTTCTTCATTTTATTTTTATTGATATTAGAAAGTACAAAAACAAATACATATTACCACTGATAGAACGCACAATTATGTAACAAAACATTTAGTAGAAATATTTTATTTTAATCCCGATATTTTTTATTTCTTTTATACTCCTACAGACTAGTCTTATTTGATCTTTCTCCCTTACTAAAATATTCTTATCACCCTCAATGTCCCTGTTACTAAATTCTTTTCGCGCAATGTTATATATATTATATACAGACAAGTATTAAACGCAAAGCCTTTTGTTGTCCAAAACTCATCCCTTCTTTCTTTCCCTTAATTTTTTTTTCTTATTTTCATTTATTCATATACCTCTGTAATACTTTAATAATACTTTAATTTTTCTCTAACATCTTTATCTCTGGCCGCTCTTTAAAACAAAAGTTGCATTCAGTTTTCCCTTTCTTTTCGTTGCTCTTTGTGTCAAGAAATTAAGTATAAAAACATTGTCCATTGTCGCTTTTCCATTCCGAAAGCCTTCTCTTTCGGTTCAAAACACTTTTTTCCCCTATTTGCTTCTTTAATTTTTCTTGTAATACTTTCTAGTAGAGTTTGCAAGTAATTTTAAAAGAAAAATTTTCTTGTTATTTCTAGAGCTATGACTTTATTTCTTGTATAATAGAAGTTCGATTACAATGATCTTTCAATCTTCTGAAAGCTGAAATGACATCACCTTTCCAAACATATAACGCACAATAATTTCAATACGAAGCTATCAGTACAATATATTTATACTTCGTTTGGATTCGTATTGAATTCTGACATTTTCCTTTTTATATCTTTCCTCAACTAGTAACATTTTCTTCATCTTCTTCCTCTCGTGTAGTATCTCTTTTCGCTTCTACGTTAATGCACTCTAAACCACCCAACAACAGTCTAAAGTGTTCTTTCTATTTGTCAAATGTTAAATGGATCTTTTTATTTTTTCGTCTTTTCTTTGATTTATTTAAAATTTTCAGCTAACTCATTCTTTATGCTTTATCATTGCGTTTCTTCTACATTTTTAAATTCAATTTATTTTTCTTTAAAAAAAATCCCATCACTCTTTTCTTTCCCAAGTACTTTTCTTTTTCTTCCAAACATTTTCTCCATGTGCTATATATATTTTCTTTACTTTCCTTCTCTTATTAGCATAATTTCTTTCCCATTATCTCATTTGTGCTACCTTCCACTTTCTTATCTTGATTGCCTTTTGTTACTATTGATTTATTTAGTATCTCTTTAGAATTGTTTTAGTGTTTCTCTAGGCTGTCACTTTCCTCTTCTATTTTTGAATTGTTAGTTCGTCCATATTAATGTTTAAAATGTTTCAATATTCTCCTTTGTTAACTGAAATATTTTCTTGGATGGCTCTTTGCAGTCCTTTTCTGCATTATAATGTTTTAAGTTTAGAGGAAATTGTTCTACAAATTTTGAATTCTATTTGCCCTTCCAACTGTTGCTCTTAATTAATGACGTAATCAATAACTGTACTTCCCCTAGGAACTACGTATATGAGCAAATCCATCGAAATTTCAACTTCTATGTTACAGAGATAGAAATTCTAAATTAATGATCCTAACTAATGCAATGTATGTACTTATTAAACAAGATTCTAAATTAGATTAAGCTCGCACATTATTTTAATTAATACCAAACACATAGGATCACCACTGGGAAAATAGCCTCAACTATTCGAAATTGAGAAAGCCTCATGCGTACAGCAACAAGTTTTTCACGTAATTTGCCGATGAAAAAATAAATATTTTCCAAGTATCACGAAAATGTTACCAAACCATCTTGACAACATACTCTGTCAGAAAATTCAATCCACAAATGTATGTCTACTTTTCAAAAGAAAATGTGAATAAAAGAAAACGCGTACAGTGGTTTACGAAATAAATTCAACAGCGATTTATGAAATAACTCAAATTTGTTTAGTAGATAGAAGATATATCAAAGCGTATCTCGTTTAAAAAAAACAGCATTATCGGATGGTACGTCCGCAGAAAGCAAACTATGCCTCTTACCATCGATGTGAATTTTAGATTTTAACATTTTCTAACATATTCAACGCTTACAGTACTAGAAAATCGATTCGATGCGCACCGCGCACGTCCAGGGTTATACTGCGTATGAGGAAATCCACGGAACCTTTTAACTGTTGTGATACTTTTTTATTGCTGCTATTAGCGGAGCGTGCGAAGCACATAAACAAGACAGGGTGTAAAATCTTCAATTTTAAACTAGAAAACCAGTCCTGTAATCCATATTAGTGTGCCAAGCACGATCAATTCTGGGCATGTACAAAACTGTCTAAAAATGTCTACTTTTAGACTTTTTGGAAAGAAAGCTTATTTATTTATTGCTCAGATCGCGATAAGATTTCTAGTATCATCAAAATGATGTTAACTTTTTTTACAAATTCTATAGCGTTATGAGCTGGTTCATCTCATACTCAATAAAAAATATCAACCGAAATTGGCTTTATTTACTTGATGCACTTAACTTGTATCAATTGATTTTACAACTGAAAATTATTATGTGTCAATTTAACTCCGTCTATCTAATCAGACAATAGAAAGCTTAGAAATAGAGTTAACAATGCTTTAGCCGTCCAGTTGGAAATTAATCGCATTTTCTCTTTTATAAATGAAAAAGAATATAAAAGTATACTCTGCACTCCAATAAAAAAATGTCACCAGTAAAACAATATGAATAACTATACGTCCCACGTAAGCGCGCTTACACACACGCACACTCATGCAATCGTATGTACACGCGTACACATGAGTGCGCTTGCATGAGAACATTTCTGTAAATGAAAAATTATTTTGTCGAACATATATAACAAAAAATCGCATATTTTCGACTTTCTCATATGAGTGGGAAAGTAAACATAACAAATATACCTAGCTTATTTATTTATTATTTTATCTTTATTTACAAAATAATTTTGCAAATTTGATTTTCATCCGAGTTTTCAATTATTCGGCCGCTTCAGAAACAACTTACAGTTTTTTAATAGAATTTCTTTCTCATCACTTTTTTTAACTTATAAAAAAGTGAAATTGGTCGCAAAGACATCACTATATACATCGCTGTACTCACGTAAATTGATCAAGTTTTTAATAGCAGAAATAATTTATTGTGTAATCGTGAATTGTTACCGCAAAAAGGCACTAGAGAACGTTAAAGATTATTAATATTATAATAATAAGTGATTTTTAAATTGTACCCGGATTTTATCCAGTATCCCCCTTGAATACTTATATGCTCCACTGAATATTTTTTCCTTTACTGATTTAAAATCTATCTGTAAATACATGTTTATTTTTTATAGTGAATGTTCAATTTTGAATGTCATACCAACTTTGCCAGTCGCGAGGAGTCTGATCGAAGGACATGACGAGGCTGTGGAATCCCGGTATCTTGTCTAGTTCAGTTACGTTATCCCAAGATTCTTCGGGTAACCAACTGACCGGTTTTTCAGCTTGATTTTCGCGGTCGAGAACTATGCCACCAGTCAGTAAAAAGGCATACTCAGAATGCACGATCTTGTCTTGAGCTTCCAAAATTTTAATGCACATGTGGAAGGAGAATAAGAGTTTGTGCTGCTCGAAGAGACCTCGGCAAGTGTTTCTGTACATTCAAAATTTTCTGTATTAATAAAAAGACCCTCTAGCAGAAAAAATATAAATGCATAAGCTTTTGAAAAATTATAAAGTAATTATAAAACACTGTGAAACTTTATAAAATTGTGAAAAGTTTGTAACTTTTTACATTTTCTTTGGTAGAAATGTTAACCATAAATTATGTATTTTTTTAGCTAACTTTATAGCTAAGAACAATATTTTGCTTTTATTTGATGGTTATGTACCAATTTAAAGTCAATTTTGAGAATTACATTTGATAGCATAATAATTATTTTAACTAAGGTAGCTCAAGGTAATTCGCCCGCTTACCTAATTAGGCCACATACACATTTTCTCGGCTCACTTTTATGGAAAAGCTTAATTGGACATATAAGTAGCTGAGAAATATGAAAATCGTGGCTTAGAAATAATCTTAAAATTTTCCGAGTCATTTTCATTTATTTACAAGAGAATCAATCCGAAAAGTGGCTGTATTACCTATACACACGCTAAGTGGACACTTATGTTTTTATTTATAGCTCTTAGCAAGGCTCATTTTATTTCTGTGTTTGGAATTTTTTTACAGTAAAAGATAAATTTATTGTATTTAAATTTAATTTATGTTTATACATTATTATCGATTTTGCCTTGAAAAAAAATGAAATAACTTTTTTGGATTAAAATGGCCGAATTAACTGCATATGACAGAGCTTAATCAAAATGTTTTTTTTTTATATTTTGGGTTCTTGTGAACGTGAAGTCAATATCACTTCTATGGTATCCTCAATTTTTTTCTTTGTAGATGTAGTACTATCTTTTGATCTCTTTTTCTAAACATTAACTACTTTTTCTAAACGCTTAAGAGGGCCAAATTACCTCGAATTACCTTACAATTAGTATTTTTAGGTTAGGTACATTGTGTTATTGTTATACATTGATTTTTGTTAAAAATGCTTCCATTCAATTAACACATTTGCTATAAAATATGGTAAATTTGTAACCAGGGTTTTCTTAATCTTTCATAGATTTCATAAACTTTTACATTATTTCATGATAGAGTCATCGAAGTATTTGACTAAATTAACTCTATGTGGGTCGAATTTTATTATGGGCAAAACCGTAATACTTTTAACCGCGTCGTGTACTCTCTAAAGTTGAATTAGTGAAAAAACCACTATATATTAGTTAAAATTGCTCCACCGTAGAATTAGTGGATATTCACTAATGAATTAGTGAAT
>JAPYZP010000206.1:0-30852 GCA_030522985.1 Torymus sinensis | reverse complement strand
CCCCCCCCGACCTATCGAGCTCGCGAACACGCGCGCATATTTTACCCCCCTTGCAAATTTCTCTCGAAGTAAAGGTGTACATTTTTAAGGGGATGCTTGAGATTTTTCAGCCCGTGCATGCGACGAAGAAATTTCGAAGCCGCTGGGTAGATGCTGTCACTCGTTTCCTTTTATCAATGCTATATAAGTTACTTATATACGGTTATACCCGTGATGCGAAAGTTTTCCATTTTCATACTTTATTGAAGAAACCTTCTTTTCCTACTTTGTAATAAGGATTGTGGAGAGTTGAACTTTTTGCTGCATGGATGTTTTAGACGTTTTGTATGAATTATGTTTGGAATGCGAACGATTCCTTTATATTTGTGTGTTTCAATTTATGTAGTACATAACTTTAAACTTGACGGAAGGAACATTTATTCATTGAGAATTTAGATTGAATATATACCTTTTAATCCAAATAAACCGACAAATTGATTAAATTAGTAAAATGGCATTAAAAGGCACAAAAGGTTTGATTGGAAATTCAGATCGAGAATGAAATTTTCATTTCAAGAAGCGCGATTGATAAAATGCAAACTCATTGCGCTTTGACGCATCTGGAACTCGTTGATTAGAAGGACGCGCTTGCAATCTCTCCTTTGAGCCTTTGAAAACTCTATGAGGCTACCGCTTTCAAAGTAGCTCCCAATATGTTTCAGCGCGACAGACACACGCGATATCCAATCTAACTTAAAAAATCCTTTCTCATTTCGTCGAAAAGAAATTTCATTTAAAAATATCAAGTCCATTTGCCCTTATCTGTCTTATGAATTTTTAAACGATTTGATCTAACGATTCTTTATTATTCTCTTCCGATCGTACAGATGCGAGCATACTATGAAGGAGTTGGAGTACTACCGTAGCCAGCACATAGCAGCGATGAGCCAGTCCGAGTCAACGTCCGTCCAGGAGTCGGCCGCGCTGCGCGGCAAGTACGGCGACCTCGTCAACGACAAGCAGCGCCTCGCCAGTGAGGTGCAGGCACTTCAGAAAGAGGTGACAGAGCTCCGCTGCCAGAACCAGGAGGTCCTCGTCACCGATTCAGGCGGCAACGCCGCGGCCGACGCCATGAATCAGCATTACCTGTCCGCCCTCAGAAAGTACGAGGCGATCAAGGAGGAGTACGACTCGCTCAGGAAGCGATACGACGATCTCATATCGTCGCACTCGTCCGCGGTTAATAAGGTGAGCGAGCTTGATTGTTCTTATTGGTGTTGTTGATGTTGTGTATTTAGTGGACTTTGGATGAATTATTACGGATTTCTATACTTTTCCCGTTATTATAATCCATTTTTGTTATATTGAGTGATATCAGATTTCAGTAAAAATAACAAGATAAACCCTAGATAAAATCTTAGTAAATACGTAGTTTAGATACCGGTTCCGAGATTTACAGGGGGTCTAATAAGTCAGTGGTTACCGATTGACGGAATAACAGTTTTTAGACAATTAAAAGAAAAGTACATTTTGATACATGTAGAACAAGGACATTATTGCTCTCGATAATATGTAATGTATTTTATTGTCTTGCAAAGTTTCAAATTGCTATTCCAAAACGTCCAAGAATATACTGTGTAATTCACTCGATTAGTAACAATAAGACTATGTATAGTAGTAATCCCGTTACAACTATTTGGAACAACGTAGTTGTAAATATTTTTATATTTTATTCGTTTTCGATTAGTCTTTTATTTTTGACAATGTTTTTAGCCAATTGCCGCTTCCCAATGTATTGTGAATAGAATGTGATTTAGGTCAATCTTAAAAATTGAAATTTTAATTAAAATAACGAATTATTTTATAGAAAAGTTCAATCAGGTTTGATGTTCGTTGTTCCTTTAATAAATGAATTACGACGAAATTGGGAAAACCTTCATACGCGTTGAAAAAAAATCTATATTTTCGTTAATTTAAAAGCACTATGTTTAAATTAGACCTTCCAGAGTAGAAATATAATAAAAATTCATCACTGACTGTTACAAAATTTTACAAATGCTTTTTAAATTTTGAGCAACTTTGATTAATCCCTACAAATTGTATTCCATTATAGAAAACTCGAGGATTAAATATAAAGGTGAGACATTTTTTAACGTTCATCGATATTCCGTTTTACAAATCATTGCGCAATCTTTTGCATGAATAGAGCCGTAATTGCAATTTTCTCTGTAATTCACAGTTTAAAATACCATTTAAATGTTTCATTTCTGTAGAAATTCGTTTCCAAATACGAAAATAGAATAGAGAATGCCCAGGCATTCAATTAAAAGTTCAATCAATCGTAAGTGACTTCGTAAAAGTGGAATAAACGTTTGTTTTTGAAGGATTTCCATAAAAATTTAAAGGACACTTGAAAAGTTTACTTTCTTTTTTTATTGGATTTAAAAATTATATGTAATTTAATTCGCGACTGGGAAAGTGTAGGATATTATAAACGTTGAACTCGTTAGTTGCCATGAATAATTTCAGCGCAATCAGAATTTATATGCTTTACTTAGACGACACTTACGGTGAAGCAATTTGTCGACTCTCGTAATCCGCTTTAAAAGTTTGCACAGAGTGCGATGATGGTTAAATAGTGACATTTATGAAAGATTACTACTAATTTGCGGTGGATAATATTATTATTTTAATATAAAAGTTCGTCTGTCATTCATTTTGATAAAATGACAAGAAACTGTTTAAAGTATCATGCGAAATCACCTGACAGCCATCTGAGAGGATTATTTCGAATTCCAACGCTGCTCTATTTTAACTGACGTTCTACTAGAGCGCCATTTCATTATTTTAATGTATTAGCTATATACCGATCCCTCCATAATGAAAATTTCATGTAATTACTTTAATTATTTTTATAAAATGAAATCCATTTTTTGCCTAAATAATAATTGCAGTAAGTAAGCAGGGCTCCTAAAACATTACTGTTCTATTTATTTAGCTATTTATTTATACAATTTGTGTTAACAAATCTATTTGACCTTTTATTTGTAGAGAATGTAATCGCGTCATATATAGGTCAAATGCTTTAATAATTATGAACAAATTTTTCATTTCATGATGTTAAAAATTTATTCAATAATTAATAAATTTATTCAACACTTCTTTAATTTAATATTTGTTATATGTTGAATATAAAAATATCTTTTGTACATTTATATTTCGTTATTATTTTAGAACCTTTAAAATAACGTGATATGAGAATCCTTCATGAATTATGAGAATAATGCATTAGCCCTGTTAATACCGGTAGCTTAAATATTTTATTTCACAGCTATACGTTAACGTCAGATTGCGGTCTCACGAAGGGATCATTTTATATTTAGTGGAGCCAACAGAAAGTGATTTTTTCAAAAGATTAATTGCGTTATAGACTGAAAAATACGATGATACATATAACTTTTATTACAAGCTGTCGGAAAATGCTTTATAATTAATTTTACTCAAGTTTGAGAAAATATGGAAAGCGGAATTTACTGTTTCACTTTGGTAATCCTTTTTAAGCTTGACCTGCCCAGGTACCGCTTTATCAGCACAGAGTAAGCCTGAAATAATTATAACTTTATAAACACCATCGTTTACATGTTATCATAAAATGTAAATGTAGTTATTTTCGAAAGATTAAACACTGAAGAATTGATTGATCGAAAATCAAATAATTTATACGTACATGCAATAATCGAAATAAATTTAATTTCAAAATGATTTTGCAAAAACAAATACTACGTATTTATACGTGTAAAAGTAACGCTTATGGACTAAAAAACCATATTTTCGCCAATTATAACAAATTGTCTATTGTGAGAGATTCTAAAACGTGTTTGTCAATACTGCGTTAGCCAAAATAAACTTGTTTATGTTAGGCCAGTGGGATACGATATATACAGTTTATCGGATATATGTATATTTGAATTTAATGTGAAGAGTGTCCTGCCGAACTTGCGAGCACAACGTTCGTTTCGTGACGTGATTTGATTTCTGTAATCGAAAAGTTGACCACCAACGAAAGTAATTTTAACAAAGTTAAAACAATTAAAGTTGATATGGATATTAAAGTAGGTATTAAAGTAGATATGAACAGAAAGAGAAAAGCAGAAATGACGGATTTCGATGAAACAGATAACGAAGAAAACGATAATATAATAGAATATAAGGAGGACATAGACAACGTTGAAAATGAGATAAATGAACAAGCATCTATCGAAACCGAAGATAATTTAGATAATGAAATGACAGAGAACTCAGAAGAGACAAAATTCATCGACTTGACACAATACATGGATAATAAAGAAATCATAGATGTGAATACCATGGAAAAAGTAAATGTAGCTGGCATAGTCCGGAAGAAAACAGAAACAAAGCAAAATAAGCAAAAGGAAATTCATGTTTTAAGCGCAAAAACGAAAAGTGCAGGTATTAAAGAAACAAAGCAAATGTCGAAGGCAAGTAACGAGAAACCGGAGAATTCGAAAAAAGAAGAAATAAAACTTTTTGATGAAAAAGAAGTTGAAACCGTAAATACCGAGGAAGAAAAAAATGACGCGGCAGTCGTAAAATTGAAGCTCTCTGATAAGAATGAAAGTGAAAGACAAATATACCAAAACCAAGTCCTTAGAATTTTCAATAGATTATTAGGAAAACTCGCGGCGATCAAAAGAAAAGAGCCCATCCCACAACCCTTAGACGAGTCCACGTTACGTAAAACATTTGTACGCCTCATATTAAATCAACACACACACTCTATCTCTCATTTACACGAATTACTATACAAAACTCAACATCCATAACCATCCTCTTGTTTTCCCATTATTTCAGCTGGAACTGGCGCAGGAGGAGGCGGCGCGCATGCAGAAGCAGTACGACGAGGTCGTGCAGGACCGTAACAGCGCGGTGCGCGAGCGGAACGGCCTCAAGCAGCAATGCACCGCGGCAATACGCCAATGGGACATAGCGCTGCGGGAGCGCAACGAGTACCGCGAGGCCCTGGCCAAGGTGTCCCAGCAGCACGAGGAAGCGGTGAAGGAGATCAATCAGGCGATGGTTGGCCGCATGAAGGCGAGCAAGGAGATCAAGCGACTGACCGAGGAGCGCAACGCCGCCCTGCACGAGTACAGCCTGATCATGAGCGAGCGCGACACCGTGCATCAGGAGATGGAGACTCTCGGGAATGATCTGAGCCAAGCGTACGCGAAGGTTACGCTCTTGGAGACCGAGAACAAGCAGTTGATGGAGGAGGTAGGAAAAAGGGTAATATTGCTTTTTATTCCCAACTGATGGGGGGCTCGTGGGGCTGCGAGGTTTCATTGCACACCCGCGTCCCAAGGCTGCTGCTAAGAAAGGGTTGCTTCGATAATACTAGCTTCGGTTTTCTGAAACAATTATAATAGCAGTGAAAAGTATTCCGATCGTTAAAAGTTATTATTGGGGATCTACCCTTGTTATGTAGTGCAGCTTTGGGAGTCGTGCTCATTATATTGTATATTAAAAGTTGTAACTTGCATTACGAGGTACAATCAGAAAGACAGTTTTTTATGCGGTCGTTATTTAGGGCCTTGTTATCACCGTGTACATTATTAAAAATTCAGATTAAACATTAACTTTATTAAGTGATATATATGTTCGATCAGAGCGTTTTATAGCAGCGTAAAAAGAGCTATGAAATTATAAACTCGGGTATGTTGAATCATGCATATGAGGAGTTCGGAGTTTATCCGTTAAATCCTCCTACGCAAGTAACCTTTTGTATCTTAAATATTTAATTTCCATATAAAGTAACTCTTAGTTTTAAAACAGCTATAACGTCAAATGAGTTATAAGAAATAAACGATTTTCGTCAGGATTCCGCAAAGCCTCTTTTCCCGAACAAAGAGCATGTTTAAAAATGTTCTTCCTTTTATGTGTACCAGATTTTAAGTTGGTCGATATTATAGATGTTTCTTATTTCTTTGAATAACAACAAAATGTAATATTTATTTGAATTTTCTTTTTTTTTATGCATTTCTGTTTTTTATAAATACTAAAATACCATGAAAATAAATGTTATTTGCACCACACCCTGGCCGAAAGTATACGGTTTTCGCTCCCGGTTCAGAAACGCGAATGTGGTATTTTCGGTCTGGGTATGGTGAAAAATCGTATAATGAGGGCCACCCCAGAGGGCAACTCCCCATTTGCGTATAATATACTATTACGAGTTCATTTATAAAAGTTGAAAAAGATTTTAAAGCAAAAAAAAAATTTTTTTATATCATAATTATCGACAAGTAAAAACTTATTCACAATTATCATTTTTATATATATAAAAGTAAAATAATCTAAAACATCAAAGTTTCACATTATAACTAAGTGTGGCACGTAACCCTTATAATAATAGAGATTCAAAATTCAAAATTATCAATTAAACATCAAATACCCTTACACTCCCAAATACAATCAAGACCTCCGCTCTCCCGCAGAAGAAGACGTTGACCTATCAGGTAGAAACTCTGCGTCGCGAGATATCCTCAGCGCTGCACGACCGCGACGAGGCGCTGAAGGAGTGTAATGAGCTACGCCAGAAGTTCGGCGACTTCTCCGAGGCTTCAAATCGCGATCGCAAGAATCGCATCGAGCTTCACTCCTACAGCACTGAACGCGACGTAGCCAGCAAAGAGGCGGAGAAAGAGAACAATTCGCGCGACTACACAAAACGCGAGAAGGAGCGCATGGACAATCTCGACCAGGCGAACATCGAGCTCGACAAGCTGCGCAAGTACGTCGACACGCTACAGGCCGATCTCGAGGAAGCTGTACAGGAAGCTGAAGTGTCGAAGCGTAGGCGCGACTGGGCCTTCAGCGAGCGCGATAAGATTGTGCTGGAGCGCGAGAGCATCAGAACACTGTGCGACAGGTACCTATTTTGGTTAACTCATTACCCTGGTAGAAATCTGAAGCATATTTTTGCTATAAATTAGATACATTTTTAGAATGTGGTTAATTGTAGCTAAAAATTAACTAGAAACTCTGACAATAACGTCATGCTTTTATCTTTAAACGTGTGTAGAAGACATCGCTTATTACTATAATTGCATCTTAGTGCTTATTATTATCCTAGAATTATTAATTATTAATTGTTGATTAAGTGAAATCAGACGGAAAAGTCTGAAAAGAATTGAAAAGAGAACGTTTTCTCATCGTGATGATGATGCTAGTTAAGCTAGCGATTCAATTTTTATTAATTTCTTAATTTTTTTTCTTCTCCAATGTCGCAGCGATCGTTGCTTACGATTAAGTATCCATATTCCTTATAAAAATATGAAATTTGCGAGAACACCTTGAAAAATCGATTTGTTCAAAGCTTAAACAATTTTTAGATATAAAAATAAGTTAATTCATAGCTAACGAATATCGCTTTTCAAAGGTAATGAATAAAATTAGTTATTTTTAAGCTATATTATAGTTAACAGGGTAGCTTATTTATAGCTAAGATATCTAGTTAATTTGTAACAGCTTAGCCAGAAAAGCTGGTTAATTTTCTACCAGGGTATGATCGATGAATTATTTTATTTTATTTTATTTTATTTTATATAAATTTACGGGTGTAAACCCTTAAATACATGATTAAAAGATGAACATTTATTAGAGTCGTTTTAATAGAATTGTAGTAATAGCAGTTTAACAACATTTTTAAAACTCGATATTAATGTAATTTCAGATATAATTAATTTTCAATGAATTCAAATTTCTACGCAACTTAAAATTGGGACAGTTAAAAGTAGATACAAGTACACAATTTTCCTCTTTTAATTCTCTAAAGTGCCTAACTGAGTACTGAGTAGGGTTGTACTCTCAATGTTAATAAATCTTATTATAAAAATAAAAATTATTTCAAAGATTATATTTTTAAAACTGTTCTTATTGTTAGTATCGTTTAAAGTTTTAAAATAGATGATAGCATAATGAGTGCAGTGTATTTTTAAAGTCTAACGAAGAGCAGTTTACAGCCTTTCGAAAAAAAGCTCATCACGCGTTTTTACGGCTTTAGTTTTAAGAAGACACTTCTTTCAAAACGCTTTAATTAAAGTTTTGTTTCAAAGGAACTTTAGCTTTAATTTTAAATGAAAGGACAAGGCTTCAGGATATTCTATCTAGGATACCCTTCACAGAGCATAAAAATGCATGAATTTTTAAAAAATACAACTCTCTCGAGCGGTCTGGAAATTGAGATAAAGTCGGTCAAAATTACTTGCCCGTGGGTATTATTCTTTCATCTATTTTCGCGATTAATGTTTGAGCTAATTTTACGGTTTTTCTGGTTTTAACTTGACCAGGTCTCGGGATAAATTTTTTATGTTTAATCTTGGAATTTGAATAATTTGCGAGATTCAAATTTTCGCCGTGCTTCTAAAAAAATGTGGCAGTTCCAAGTATTTTAATATAAAATTTTATACTTTGAAAATTTCACGCAAAATATATTCCATAGAGTAAAAATTTAACATCCTTTATGCAGTAAAAAAATACTATTACTTATATAAAATTTATATTTTTATTTCATTTTTTTTTTTTAACATTCAAATCACATAGCAATGTTTTTACCCTTCGCAGGCTACGCAAGGAACGTGATCGCGCGGTCTCGGATTTGGCCAATGCCCTGCGCGATTCAGACGACATCAAGAAGCAGCGTAACGAGGCCTCGAAGGAGCTAAAGGATCTAAAGGAGAAGATCGAGTCGGGCGACCACACGTTACGCCAGTACGGCCAGAGCCTCCACGACTCGGACAGCGAGTGGGAGGCGGTCTCGGTGCACCTGGACTTCGCACGCATGGGCATCGACGCAGAGCGCGACCTCGGTATCATGCTCGTTGGTGGCCGGGACAATCCTTACTATCCGGATGATACGGGCGTATACGTGGCTCAGGTCGTGCCGGGCAGCGTCATCGAAAACAAGCTGCGCGTCAACGATTGCATACTGAGGATCAACAATGTGGACTGCTCGTCGACCCGCATGATCATGGACACGCTGAGGTCCTGTAACGCCAGTCCGGCCACCCTGACGATCAGGAGGAGGAGAGTTGGAAGGCGATCGCTGAGGACGACGCAGTTGCCGGTGGGCTCGGTACCTCATGGTATCACGCTCGAGATAGGTATTTATATTGCCAAGATATCGCCAGGTAGTTTGGCCGCGAAGGATGGGTACCTAGCTGTTGGTGATAGAGTATTAAATGTGAGTGATGTTTTGTATTGACAATGTTTATCTTGTCCTTATCTTTTGTCTTTAAAATTTGCTATTTTTTTGCTATTTGTGTCTATGTCTGTTGCAGATTAACAGCAAATCGATGGAGGGTATCACTTCGGCACACGAGGCAATGTCAATTCTCAACGATACCTCCGCAGACGTTCTCACCATCACGACACTTAAAGGCTTGCCTCTAGCCGAAGCCTCAAGTTCCGATGCTATGCCGATAGAAGGCAACTTTAGTACTGAAAAACAGAAAATGGTGAACAGCTGCTCGCAAACAGAACAAGAACGCATGATGCTGAAGACCGCATCGGACGATTATGATCGTCGCTACATAGCCTCGAACTTCGGCGACCGCAGCGTTTACAAGGTATCGAAATCGATGAGCAATGACAAGCCCAGCGGTATCAGCAATGCCTGGGACAATTTCCGCGAGAAGATCGATGCCGTGAGAGGCCGCAGACACAGTAAAGACCGGGATCGGGACGAGAAGAAGAAAAGGCATCGGAATTCCAGTCCAAATACCTTCGAGCAAGAGCAGGACGCCATTGCCAAACTTGATTCCGTCATCGAGAGCTACCATAAGAAAGCGAATAACGGTTAGCGATACTGCAGTGTTATCTAATGCAATATATCCTTTTTTTTTTTATTTTTGAAGGTGGACAAAATTTGTACTTGATTTATAACAACTATTTTTTATTGCAATATGAATTAAATTGAGAAATTTATTTTACAATATAAATTTTTTTTTTATTAATTTTTTTTTGTTTCTTTATTGTAACTAGTAAGGAAAATTTCAAATCCAACTGACAGGTCCTTCTATGTCTCATTTATTAACAACGTATGTATACAAACTAACAGTGAAATTGCATGTATAATTTCATTATTATCATTATACTAACAGTAAATTTGAAAACAAATAACAATATAATCTCAATAACCGGAATTTTAGTCATCGAACCTATTAAATTCCTACAAGTTTACTTTTACCATTCTAAAATATTGTACGTTCAAACTAAAATGCAAAGTATGTGATGTAATGTAAAATATGCGAATTATAATACCTAATAAAACCTTCTAACAAACTTGATTTCCAAGCAGGTTCGAACAACGGCGTTCTGAAGCGAAGCAAACGTCGTGGCGTTGGAGCGAACGGCGGTGGCACCGGCAGTGGAATCAGCGGCACGAGCGGTGTGAGCAGTGGCAGCGGCACCGAGAAATCCGCAGCCGACAAGAACGGAGGTACGTGGCCGAAGGCACGCATAGGACCCCTGATCCAGAACGGCACCGGCACGATCCTGCATCCGCGCAAGACCAAGGAGCGTCTGCCCCTGAGCGTGCTCCTCAGCAATCCCCCTAAATACGAGAGCACGTATAATTACAATCGCATCTCCAATCCCATACCCCTGGCGAGCTTCAGCGGTGTCGGGGTGTCGAGCAGCAGCAGCAATCGCCACACCGTGTACAAAGCCGTCGAGAGCCGGCTGCCGAGTTTCACCAAGTCCGCGCAGCTCCACGGCGGCCAGAAGTCCTTCGTGCCCTCGGCCGTGCAGTTCAAGGAGTTCGGTTTCGAGAAGCCAGCCGGTGCTGGTGGCGATGGCAGCGACGGCGGTGGTCTCGGCTCGGCCCTCGCACCCTCGGAGACGAGCATCGACTTTCCGCTGTCCAAGACGTCGGGGCGCGAGATCGAGTACTACACGAAAAGCAAACGCGCTACCGCGACCAGCACTCCCACGGGCATGAGCTCCAAGTACACACCCCTCGGTCACGATAGTAACCAGGTAGACTCGTTGTCGCACAATCGGATGCACTCGCAGCTGTATTCGGGCCCCGGTGCCGTCGGTGGCGTTGGCGTGCCACGCACGGTCGGCGGCCCGGGCAACTTCTCCTTTCCCCCGTACGCGCACTCCCACCCCCATCACCCGCATCAGCAACAGCAGAGCATCGCCAACAGTTCGCATCGCTATCCCTCGCCGCCGTCCCTGCCAAGCGCCCAGTCGGGTGAGTCGATTGGCCTGCCCGAGCCCCGCTCCTTTTGCTTCGAGCCTCCTTACAGTCCGCAGCCCCCGCCGAGCTTCGGCCACCTGCACACGCCCTCCGTAGACTTGCACTTTCACAAGCCGCGCGCCCATCCGACCATGAGCTCGTACGATGTGCCGCCCTACGTGCACGGGGCGAGCGGTGGATACGAGGGCGGCACCTTCCCACGTAAGAAGGAGAATCAGCGCTTCAGGATACCGTCAAATCCGAGCGTCACGTCCAAGAGCAGCATCGGTAAGCTCTCGTCGGGCAGTATAGAGAAGACCTCTGAGCGAGGTAGCCCGATGCCGTCCTTTCACGTGGAGATCCTGAGCCCTGGTGCGGACTCGAGCACTAGTAGCGGAGGACCGAGACCAGGTGGTAACAAACGTGCGAGCATGCCGGATTATTGTTTCGCGCAGCCGAGGCCATCTCACGGCCAGGTGAGACGGATCCACATCGACAAGAGCCAGGAGCCGCTGGGTATCCAGATCTCGTGTCTGAAGAGCGGCGGTGTGTTCGTGTCCTCGGTGACGGACCACAGTCTCGCGTCGCAGATTGGCCTGCAGATCGGTGATCAGCTGCTCGACGTATGCGGCATCAATATGAGGACGTGTGGCTCGTATCAGGTCGCCGCGAACATTCTCAGGCAGTGCGGTAACTCGTTCACGATGCTCGTGCAGTACAGCCCCGACAGTGAGTATTTGATGTGTAGCTGTAGTTTGAGGATGATGAGATTTTGCTTTGTTCCGGTGAAGATTTGTGATTTCGTACTCTGGGTTGGATTAACAGAAGCCCTTCATGTATTTACTTGAATTAATATTAACTAACCTTCATCTGTGTTATCTATTCATAAGTTGAATTTGATGATTATCGTATTAACGAATATCTTTTGACTTACGCTTTAACACTATATTTGACATAGTATTTAATTTTATTTAAAAATTGGTTTTATGTCACCAAGTATATTTTATGTAATTGTTCGAACGTATTTAATACCAAGTATATTTTATGTAATTGTTCGAACCTATTAGTTTTTAGAGAGATTAATAAACACTAATGCGTTTTAATCCTACTAATACTATCAACTATAGAACTACTAAAATATTTACAATCTAGACGGCTATTACAATCTTTAACGAACAAGTAATTACGTCCTCTGTTAGTGATCTAATGTTCTCCAAGAAACTTTTCCAAAATTTGTTGTTCTGTGCATGTCGTAGATTTGAAAATAAATGTCGTAGATATTTCCTCAGCATGGTATTTAAACACGAAACATTCTGCGGACGATATATCATGACATTAACCAAATATATAACATTCTTTACAGTTCTCGTTGACTATGAGTACCAGGATAACATATATTTCGATCAAATGGGTCTTTTTATTTATTTCAAATGGATACTTTTTATTCCTTTGGCAAAAATTTTCTTTTTACTATTCCAAAATATATATATATATATATATATTTTTTTTAATTTAAAAGATAAATTTACAAATGATGTTTACTTTATTTATTTGTTTCCACTATTATTACTCTTTTTCCTACAATTTTTAAAAAGTATCTTCATATGAAAATTATAAAAAAATTGCCCACCGTTAAACTCCCTGCCAAAAAACCCTGCCACTAACCCTCGGCGCCTTTCTCTTTCTTTTTCACAGAATACAGCGAGCTGGAAGGGTCGGCATCGTCAAGCGACAGTGAGGCTAACAACGAGAAAGAAGCGAGCCACAGCGGCTCCTCGACGCCCTGCAACAGCCCCGAGGCGTCTCGCAAAAGCGCCATCGAGCCATTGGAGTCATCCGAGCCGGAACGAGACCAGACCAGCCTACCGACGATACGTGCACCTAAGGAACGCGAACGCGACCGTGAGAGGGACAGAGAGCTCAGGGCATCGGCATCCGTGGAGGTGCGATCGACACAGGATCGGGAACGTGAGATGCGCAACTCGGCCTCATTGGATATTAACATACGCAAACCCGAACTGCGTACCAGTGTGACCCTCGATGGGATCCGGAACAGTCTGAATCGTACTCAGCTGAACCAGGCGGCGCTTCAGCGACAGAACGCTACTGTGCGCAGGTGAATATTATGAAGAAATATTACTAATTTTGCATCTTTGACGAAGCTTCGTATTGATATACATCGTCAAATTAAAGTTCTTTGTCTGTTACCAGTCCAACGCAGGAGGAGCAGAAACGCAACAAGACACCGCCGCCCAGTGAGCCGCGCTACCTCTTCATCGAAACGCGCAAGTGTTCCAACCTAGGTATTTCCCTCGTGGGTGGCAACAGCGTCGGAATCTTTGTGCACTCCGTTCAACCTGGTTGTCTGGCCGAAGAAGCTGGTTTACATACGGGGGACCGCATCCTCGAGTATAACGGCGTGGATCTACGTCAGGCCACAGCTGAACAGGCGGCCCTCGAACTGGCCCGACCTGCTGACAAGGTCACCCTCATCGCTCAGTTTATGCCCGAGAGGTACAACGAGGTGAAGGACAAGCCCGGCGACAGTTTCTACGTGAAGGCGATGTTCGATAGACCGGGCGAGCCTGGTGACACGCTCCAGCTAAAATTTAACAAGGACGATATATTGTACGTCGACAACACGATGTTCAACGGTACACCTGGACACTGGCGCGCCTGGCTTGTCGATCACGCCGGCAGGCGCGGTACTCTCGGCATTATTCCCAGCAAATTCAAGTAAGATTTCGTTACATTATAATTGTAAGTCTAGAAGATATGAAAAAATAACGGTATAACATTTTTATTGTAGAGTCGAAGAGGAATTACTCTTACGAAGATCTCTCGGTGAACTGGAGCCTGATGCTCAGAGGCGCGGCACGACCAGCGCGAGGCGAAGCTTTTTCAGACGAAAGAAACACCATCGCTCCTCGAGTAGGGATAGTAAAGAGCTGTCGCAGCTTAGCGGAGTCAATATGGGTTGGTATAGTGACAGTGGAACTTTGAATGAAGATAATCTACCATTGAGTTACCAGCGTGTCGAGAGGCTGGATTGTAAGCTCACTTAACCGCATTTCTTACACATTTTTACACACTCAAAAAAAAATGGGATCTCATCGAACCATCTTGACCCCATTTCTACTAACATCAATTTTATCGTAGCCTACATTCGCTAAATTTAAGAATCCGGCCTCCTAAAAAAGTATTTCTTATCAGGAAATACATTGGGTTTATTTAAGAAATATTTTTTTATCAAAATTCATGAAAAATTAAAGAAAATCAGCTTAATAAGATTCAAGTTTCTATATTTAATAAAGAAATAATAAATTAGTGATGTTATTATAAATGGTTTTCTTTTTGTTTTATAAAATAATCTATCATTGCTTCGATAAAACATTTCCACAAATTACTAACTTTTGATTAATACAGGATCCATTTTTGTGAGTGTTTTTCTTGTTTATTAAAGATTTACTAACTTTTCTTTTCGTTCTTTCGTGTAGATCCAACGCTAAGACCAGTCTTAATATTTGGCCCTCTCAACGAGTGCGTAGCAACGAAACTTCTACAGGAATATCCTGGCCAATTCACGAGATGCTTACCCGAGGCGATGCATTGCTCGCAGGCGACGCTTGAGCAAGGTTTAAAAGACTTCACTTATGTCGATTATCGCAAGAAAGGCAGTTACTTCGAATGTACAACTGTGCAAGCTGTGAAAGAAATCTGTGAAAAGGTAAGCATCAATTTTTATCGATTTTAGAATTTTTTATATCATTTTACGACGTCTGTATTTTATTCTTCCATGTTTGTTTAGAATACCCACTGCATTTTGGATATATCAGTAGCTTCGTTGGAGCGATTGCACAAGCATCAGATATATCCCATAGTATTACTGATCAAATTTAAGAGCACAAAGCAAATAAAAGAGGTGAAAGACTCTCGTTATCCTAGCGATAAAGTCAGCGCCAAGGCAGCGAAAGAAATGCATGAGCAGTCCATAAAATTGGAATCGGATTATAGACATTATTTGAACGGTACTATTTATTGGCTATATACGCATCTGTTATGCTAACTTAAATAAATTTATTTAAACGTCAATTAATTGTTGTGCTTCAGCAATCATTCCCGCTGGAGTGAATATAGCGTATATCTGCACGCAAGTCAAAGCTTCTGTGGATGAAGAGCAGAGCAAGGCGCTGTGGGTTCCTCGAGGGCCTCCCTGACATTCAAGGGGGGGTCCCCACAAACCGCAATGGAAATCAATCTAAATTCCATCAGGGGGCCCTTACGTCGTTCAGAACAAAAGCCGCTGGATTTTTGTTTTTATGGTCTCAAGAACCTACTGACACATCGCGATTACGCGAGAAGGAGGTGGGGAACATTATTTTGACTTTTCACTCGTTTCGTCTTTCCGATTCGTTATTGTACGCTATACCGACTTTACTCAGTAATCGTAACGTTGTTAGTTTATATTTTACAAGCGTGGCTGAAACTTACCTTTTTGTACAGTTATCTTTTTTATGACTTTTTTGTATTAATCTTATCATATGCATTTCTCCAGCGCACGTTACATTGAAAGTAGTAGTATGAGAATAGAGAGATGAAAAAAAACGTACGGTTGCCACGATAATTATTATGTTGAGTAAACGTCGGTTAGCGTGATTCCTGATGATTGTAAGAGCGCGAGTGCAAGCACGAAGCTTCTACAATGTGATATATATAATTTGAGAGAATCGTGACAGGCGCTAGTGAGAGAGAAAGAGAGAAACGGGCAGCGAAAAGAGACCATAATATACGTCGTATAATGGCCCGAATTTCGAATAATTCGTTGTACTGATGGAACGGAATTGACTTGTGATTTCATTCGGTTCCTGTATATATTGTGTATGTTTAGTAATGTATAAGTTAATTAACCGGGAGAATATGGGATATTACTATTATAGCTTGAAACCTATCTATTTTGATTTTTAATGTTTATCAATTGCGTAGATGAGGATACGCACAGTATCCCAATTGAGATTGATAAAAGATATCAAATTTTCTAAAATATAATTTTTTTAAATAAGTTATTTAAATTAAAATGCGAAATTATTAGAGAATATTTTAATTTAAGTTAACTTTAGACTACTCATTTGCTTATAAATTATTTTTTATAATTTATTTGAATTAAAAACCAAACTAATAATTATTATTAAAAAGCATTTTTTAATAATTAATTATTCGTAATAATTATTATTAAAAAGCATTTTTAAATAATTAATTATTCGTAATAATTATTATTAAAAAGCATTTTTAAATAATTATTCGTAATATTAATTTACTTACACAGTAAATCAAAATTCAAATAACTTGTAAGAAATCAATCAGGAAGACTATACTCTATGACTCTCTAAAAGAGAGATTTTAAAATGAATTTAAAATTTTATTTGACAAAGAGAAAAGTATTTATATATAGGTTTCTAAGCTTATTTTGCTAATTTATGTACAGTTTTTCTTTCTTTTTGTGGAAATTAGTATATATTTTTACTCGAAACCAAGCGAATTTATACATGCGAGATTTTAAGCGAGCCTAAACGTGCTCAAATTTTTATCACGGTGCAAGTGTAACTTAGGCGACGTGCTCAGGGCGAATAAAGATTAGTCGTTTGTTACCGTCCTACACTCGGTACTTGTTATGACTGTTATTGAATAGTGTGTTTTTTTCAAAGACATATAGTAATTAGTAAGGGATTTTACGGAGTACCGCCGTGATGGCAAGATGAGAGAAGCTTTAACATTGTATTTACCTATTTATTGACGTTGAATGATGATTATATATTTTTGTTCATAAATTCCGAATGTCGGATTGACTCGCGTTGTGTACCGTCAGAGGTATATTACAAGTAAACCGCGTTCTTGTATACTGCTTGGAAAGAATGGAGGTAAAGAAAGAATTTGAATTTTTTAACGAGACAATATTTAGGCGTAAGTTGTAAACATGGAGACCAAAAATTAAAGAAGCAAAGCGATAGAATGTAATAAGCAAAAGGAAGAATTAGTATGTCAAAGTCAGACGTTTTTTGCTATTTTAAAAGGTGTACTTTGTTTATTTGTAACATAATAATCTACATATTTATGATTTTAACATTATTTTTTGTGACGTATGTACATTTTATATTTATTGTTACATAAAACAAATTAATGAAAAAATCATTCAAACAAAAATTTTTGGTTTTATTAAAAACTTGTATTTTATCTGTAAATACAAAGTTCTCTTTTAAACGTTACTCAAACGTCTCACATTTGGTTAAGACTAACAAATAACAAAACTTAACACTTGCATTGGTAACATCAGACAAGACTTAGGCTTAAAATCGAATGCAGCTCTCGCTTAACTTAACACGCCGATCGATTATTTTTCGTATTATCGCCCACGCTTTTCTTAAGACGCGCATTAAAACAGGAACGGAGAAAGAGGATGAAAGAGCGTTCTTCTTTCGTTTGCAATCGATTACTCTTTTGATCACGTACTCTGTGATAAGGATATACACTGCTTTCACGGTATATCATTCGAACAATCTTTCATCGTGTATTGTAATGATATAATAATATATTATACATACAGGCATATTCTTGAGCAATACAAACACAGCACATGCACCCACGTGCATTAATGAATATAAGCAAGATGTATAATTAACGGCGCACTTATATTGTATAACGCAATAAGCACGTTCGGTCCGCTATTTAATGATGATAAAATTAAAAAAAAATACAAAAAATTATACAGGTAAATAAGGCAAATACGATGAAAAATCTTTTACGATAATTGTTTATCTGCTATCGATTTCAATATTTACTGTTAATTTAGATCACAGAGCTTTGAATTAACTAGAACCAAATATTGAGAATCAATATTGGAGCAGGAGGATCGTAAAAGTACATTTTATTCGTTCTGAAGGTTAAACTCTGATAACGATATACAGAATCGTTGCTTCTTATAATACATAAATACGTTTTCGCGATTACATTCGCGCTTAAATATAGTTCCGCGACTATATTTCGACCATTGTATCGATAATAATCAAGCGTTATTGGTGATATAACTGCGTAGCCGTAAAGCTGAGGCAGAAGGATTACGTCTTGAGGATTCCTTCTTAATTCTGCCGATGGTTTTTATGAAATTCATAATCCGTGTGACTTATTTTATTATACTATCCTTTGCCATGTTTACTCATATAAGGTGTTGTTACATTTCTTGATTTTTTACATAGTTATTTTGAAAATTTCGAATTTTTTAGTACCGAAATAATCTAAAAATATCTCTAATATTATATAATTACGTTTTAAATAAGTTAAAAGACAGATGAAAAGAAAATGTATACAATTGACATCGGTAGAATAATCGAGCAAGCCATCGAGACGTAAATCGCGACTAGTCTTCAAATAGTATTCTTCTATTTTCTACACGATGTTTCGCTATTACGGGCTTTTTTCTAAAAGCATTAAAGCAGCAACTTATCGCGCAGTTGAACTCCGCGCGTATAATATACGAAATCCTTTTACGGACGACTTATTACTTCAGGCTGTTTCGCATTCTTCACGGTAAAAAAAAGTTTCATTCTTGAGCTCTCCCTTTTCCAATATTTTTTCTCGCGCTATACTTGCTATGCTTGCTAAAAAAAAAACAGCAAACCTCGACGTAATAATTGCTTATCATTGGCTATCAACTATTTTTCATTCGTGAGACAAGGAATTTTGTATAATTGTAAGTTATAAATTTAATCCTGAGACGAAGAAAGAGAAAAAAAACGAATTATGCCAAGTTTTCCTTGCGAAATGTGACAAAATCGAATATTTTGCCTTTTCGCGCGATCATTGCAAGAACGGATGTTTTGAACCAAAAATTTTTCATCGAAACCGCGAGCTTGTTTGTTTTAGTGATGTAAGACATAACGAAACATACGAACGTGTTATATTGTCATACATATCATGAATCTTTCGTACAAAGATTATCCGATTGTCAAAATAATTAAAAACTATCGCTTGTCCGCTAAATGATTAGAAAGTATTTAGTACAAATATCACTTATAGCCATATTAAAATACCGAAAAATGTAATAATATTTTAAATAAAAAATTAACTGAACATAAATTAAATAAATGGACACATAATGCACAAAAAAATAAAATGTCGAGTAAAATAATGAATCTTTTCATATATTATATATTAAGTATACAACATCGTTTAGTGGACACGAAATAGTTTTTATAAGAAACATTATACATCTCATCGAGTTCGCGTTCATGTCGTAATAAGAAAGTCGTTTACGACTTTCACCTATAGGTGAGAAGAATCGAATTTTATAAAAATATAGAACCAGCGGTAAAGGCAGATTTTATTAGGGAATTGTTAGAAGTCGTCTAAGTATCCGTCGTTCCTATGTAGTTCGCGAGAAAAACTAATATAGCAGAGCTGATCTCTTTATGTTTGTAAGAAAAAGCAATAAAGGTGAAATTTTTACAATAATGAACAAGGAATATGAATTTTAAAACAATTTAAAAACTGTAATCAAATCTCTTCAGTATTGATTCGACTTTTTGATCAGCAGCTTACGCGAGCGTACTTTTCCTGACGTTATTGTACACAATACGTATTTAAAAGAGAAAAACGTAAACATAAACAAAGCAGGTTGTAACTAAACTATTATTAGATTATAATTGGATCATAAAATCTGTGGTTGTGCGATGAAGTTTTAGTTACTGTGAGTGAACATGTATTTTTTATATGCGTAGGGGGTTAAAATTTATCACTGATTGTTAAAAGAAAATATGTCGTAGGAAAAAATGGTTGTAGAACTCGGTTGTTGATGACACGAAGCGTCCTGTTTTTTCTCGTTTTGGTGCCTTTTTCGCTGTGAACCATAACACAAACCACGCACCACGTGATAAAAGGTACATGGAGTTATTGGGTTGCTTAGATTTGATAGTTCTATGCGGTTTTAGACGACGAAAATGATTCTTCTTGCTGTTTGGAAAGTACAAGGCACGTTTTCGCCAGCTTTGAAATTGACGTTTTGCCCTTAATTGCCAACATGTTATATTATTGAGCTTAAGGATAGTAGAGATTGTAGATGGTAGATAAATGAATGAAGGATTTGACGTTTTTTAATTAATTTTAACGTTGTTGTTAAACTTTTTATCGTTATCGATTGAATTTAGAAAATTAGAAATATTAGTTTTCATACGAAAAAATTGTTGGTAAAGAATATCAAAAGTATTTTAATACAATCTTCAACAGACTACTTAAAGAATGTTACTATACATAGAAATAATTTTTATATGAAAATTTACATAAAGAAATTTTAACTCACGGTTGTGCAACACAATGGTCCAATGTAACTGCTGTTTTAATGTTAACAAGGAAAGAATAATAGAACTAACGTAAATTGCAAAACGTGAATTTCAAATTTCGAGAAACGTGTCTTGATCGAGAACCACAATAAGATTGAAAGAGAAACGAATCAGCCTCGCAATCAAAATATTTTTCACTTTCGCGCGCGATTCAGCTGGGAAATAAAGTCATCCTTCGACCGCATCAACACTGCCCACGTGTTATTATAATTCCTCGTCGTTGAAACTGATCATTCAAAGAGAGCGAAAGAAAGAGAGCAAGAGAGAATAAATTGTTCTTTTGTAAAACGTTGTTAAAGACGAGTTTGACGAATGGTATACGATAATAAACTAACTCTTAGCCGGTACACAGTAAAATCGAACAGTCCTTGCCAATATACACATGTTGAACCCTTTGAAAGCCAAATATAGATTTTTGATAAATCGATTGTCACAAAGGAAGTGAGAAAGTTTTAAATAATTAATTTTATCATAAGAGATTGTTTCTAATTTAAAATCTATCTACTAACCATTTCGCGTATTTTCTACTTGATTAATCGCTGTTTTTATATACCTTTCGGATTGTATTGTTGATATGTTTTACTGTGTACCTACGAGGTGATATGTATTCAAAATTTTATTGATTACAAATTTTCGAAATTCTTACAAAGACTTTAGGATTCTCACTGACAATCGGTTGTTGTACTCGACAACACACTTTTCTCCGCATTACACAAGTATTTTTAATAAAAGAAAAGTATTGTATTTTACGAAAAAAATTATTAACAATGGACGACGCGTGTCTTCTTTCGAAAAGGCATATTTTTGTAAATATCATCCACGTAAGTTTTATCAGAGAAAAATAAGAGAGAGAGAGAGAAAGAGGGAGAGAAAAGGAATCGAGGTACAGAAATATAAGTACAGCGTTTTGTATGCGAAAAAAAGGAATAATTGTCAGGGTCCGGAATGTGATAATAAACGAAGGTATTTCGTCGCTACTTCTCTGTGAATCATCAACTCTAGTGGAAAAACTATGTAAACACTGTTGCTTCTCGTCTACAGTACGATATACATATAGGTATATTGTTTCTTTCGTTTCTCGAGTTGGTCGGCGTCAGCGTGGCTATATTATATATACTTACGCAGCAGCCTGTTCCAAACGACCAAATTCGCGATGCAATAAAAAGTAGCGAGTATATGACACTCTTTGACGTTGTTTTTTCAAACGTAGAAAAACTTGAAGAACGTATTTTACGGTAGAACTGTAGTATAACAAAAAAGAGAGTTAATTAAACGTAGCAATTGTTAAAAAAAAAAACATCGAAATCCGTTTCCCACTAGAGTTGTCTCGAACGTTTCCTCGCGAAAGCGTTCTCAACTCAAAAGCTCGTTGTATACGTCTATATAATGTAGCTAAACAAAAACGTAGAGTTTTAAAAAAAAGAACAGAGTTAACAAAGTTATAATGATAACACATAACCAAATTGATAATGTTGTTGGCGCACACAGACATAAGAGAGAACACAAGCAGTTGATAATAAACGTAGAAATATATATATAGTCGAAGTGTAAAAGAAGGACGGAAACCGAGATTCGCTAAGGTATACCTTAACAAATGTGCAATTAATTCCCTCCTAATCGGAAATTTAGTTAGCAATAATTTTCACGTTAAAATTTACTTGATTGTTCGGAAAACTATATCGAACTAGTTTCCACCTTCTTCCTCGAAGAGATGCGCGCGCGCGCGCGCCCGTGCTAAAACTTCTTTCGCGCGCGCGCGCAATCGACGGAAAAACAAAGCGCCAATGTAGGTGAGTTTAGAAAGTCTCTCCGCGCACTTTTTCTGCGCGACTGTTGTACACACACACATACATACATATATATATATAGCTCTCGTCGTATAAGTCCGTCGCGAGGAGGCTGCGCGTCCATCTCGATTGCGAGATTATCGCAGTACTGGCGAAAAAGCTGTGAAAAACTGATTCTCATCCTTTTTCTTTTGTTCTCAATGTATCAGATCCTTCCTTGTTTGACGCTTATGTTGTGTTGATCATCTGAGCAACAGTGAAATACTTTGTATGCGACTTAGCTACGAGGCGGGGTTTATCATTTCATTGCATATTTCTATTGACATTGATAGATTAGCAAATTTTATTATTATGTATACATTTTGAAAAGTATTTATACCAGTATTTTAAAATTATTGTTGAACGAGCAGTTACGTGAGAACCGTAAATCTATCAATCGTTGAGCCTTGTTTTGCCTTCGTCTATTGAAAGTACTTTCGATGCTTTTACTCTGCAATTAATAACAAAAGCTGCATTTCATTGACTACAAATATTTTTCGTACATAAGTGATGTTATCTTTATGGTGAGAGCTTTTTTGGAAAATGTAAGATATTATACGCGTTGATATAGTGGAAGTATTTAGACAAGTATTTTAACTGATGTGCAGAGCTGTGTCAATGTATATCTCCTTTGCGATCCTGATTCATTTTTTCCTTCCATTCTTCCAAATTTTCGTTCACCTTGCAATGGTTTGGATACCAAATTTTTAGCCTGTACGTTTATATATACATAACAGAAATCATACTTCTATTTATAGATCTTCCTTGGTTCGTTGAGCCATGAAAATTTAGCCTTTTTTTGCTAAGGAGCAAGAATAGGCGAAATTTATGTTGCTCTCCCACTATACGTTTATACAGCGCATACGTATTTATATATATATATATATGTGTGTATATATAAATAAATTAATTAATATTATTATTATTAAAAGCTACGATCATTAATTATTATGTTATTATTATTATATATACTGATTGAAATAATAACAGATGAATTGCTATATGCACTATATATTATCATGATGTAAATACACCCGCAGCCCCCTTTCCCCACTCTAATAAGTTCTGTCGACGAAGAAAAGATACGACAAAAGTGCGACGATATATATTCGATACCACGACGTTTGTAACAATATATAATATGATATATATATATGTGAACATGGATTACACACGAAATACACACACAAATACAGTAGATGTGAAGCGTCGCAAGTTCGCGCGCAAAAGTGTCGCGCGTTTCGTCTTTCTTCTGTCTTTCTTGATTCTGTCTCTGTCATTCTCCTCTGTATTGAACATATAGACATTATATATAGATAATAGATATATATATTGCATCCGCGAAGTGGATCACACACGTGCGCGTGAGCGTGCGACACTTTCAAATCTCGCGTGGCACTTTTGCGCCGGACGCGAGGGAATTAAGAAGAAGTGGAGAAAAAAAACTGTTGAGCTACTTTCAAGCTTTTGTGCGAATGCCCAAGACAAAGTATTAACGTTTTAACGTTCGTTAATTGTTTATAATTATCTTTTCTTTTCTTGTAAAAGATATACGTTCTTACCATGTGAAAATCGGAATAAAACGATCCTTTACGAAAAAAAAGAATTATAGTGTTGTCTGCCTTATTATTGTTCAACCCCTTTCCACTCCTATATGTAATTCAATTTTCAGGTTTGATGTAAAATTTGTAAAAATTATCAGTGTACCTTTTTCTATAAGATTTTATTATAAAAAAGTATTGGTTTGCTTACATGATTCGCAATACGTTTGCGTAGTCTTACAATAAATAACGTTATAAAAAATGGTCAATAATTTAATATTAAATATGAAAATATATAAGAAACGTTTTTTGATTTTAACGATGTTTTTTTTAATCTTACAATCTTAAGAAAATGAAACAGTAGAGTATAATAAGTATATAATGGCTTAATCATTTCATTCACGAGCCTTAATTAGTATTCGGTCAACTTAGCCCATAACTTTAATGGTCTTCACAGATAAACATGTATACATAATAAGTCGTTCGCAATTATAAATATTCCACCTTCGACGCCAAAGTATCGGAGCTACAATATTTTCAGCTGCAAAGGCCAACCTTAACAACTACATACTTAGTCAAAAAAACTATGTAAATAACAGATTAACAGTTACGCTAATCCAAAAGTATACATAAAAAAAAATACAAAATAATGATCAACCGTATACTTTGTGGCTGCCGTAAGAACCATCCGATAACAAATGCAACAGTAACTTTCACAAACCAACCGCGTTTTCAACAAATCCAACTACGTAACTTACTTTCCAGCGTTTTTGGAAAAATTCGAACACTCCGACAGCCACTAACCAACCATTACGTTACACCGATTACACATATGTATATACACAAGAACGACCGCCTCTCCTTCATCAACTTTAATTGTAAAGCCGCTGTCGGGGCGGCGCGCGTGGCGTGCGAACCTTGAGCCTCTGCCGCTGCACGAGGCGAGGCGAGCGCGAGGTGACGCGAAACTCCAGTGGCAGATCATAGCAGCGGCAGATGCAGCAGCTGGGGAACTTGAACCAGTCGCTGAAGATGCCCCGGCACTCGTTGTTCGGGTCGTAGGCGAGCAGACGGTGCAGACGGTACTGCTGCTCGCAACGGCAGCCGTCGCGGCAGTACATCTGTTTGTTCTCGTGGCTGTGGATAAGTATAGAGACGTTTTTTTTTTATTTTTATATTATTTCGAGGGAATTGGAGGTATTTAATTGTAATTGTCGAGGTATACTCACGTGCATTTTTCCCAGTGGACGTACTGCTCGAAGGGGTAGAGATTGAGCAAGGCGAGCACTTCGCCGCGCGTGTTGTTGGCCCAGAATGGCGCGACGACTTCTTCTTTCACGGGGCAGGCGTTTCTAAAAGTTTGAACGTATAATTGTAACGCAATTGTAGGAAGAAAGACGAAAATTGTTCAGAAAACGAAACGAATTCACTCACATTCCGCGAACTTTGAGAACGGGCGGATCCTGCTTATCCTTAGCCGCGACATCCTGATACAGCTGTCCCTCCATGGCGCCAGTAGCTTCCGGCCTGCTGACCTCAGGAGGCCTATACTCGGGCCTGGGCCTGAACTTCTGTTGCTGCTGATGCTGCTGTAATAGCACTTCGCTCGCCATTACCACCTGATCCTTGTCCTCCTCCTTCAACTCCTCCGTTCTCTCCGACGACGTAGGCATCACGTAGGCCGTCGAGTATCCCGCGAAGGCTACAGCTTCATCCCCGCCATCATCATCGTCATCCCGAGGTGGTGGTAAAGTTGTATCGGGCAAGTCCTCAACGAGAATCTCGGGTATCTCGGTGAGCTCGTCCACGTCTGCGTCGAAGCGGTCGATCTGCAGCTGGCCCGGTATCTCGTTGATGCTGAGGTTCTGGATCTTGGCGATCTGCGCCAGCATGATCACCGGCGTCGTAGACGTCAGGTTCTCTGCATTAGTCTCTTCTGCTTCCTTTGTCGTGGACGGAGCTGTCGTGAGGGTGCTGGAGGCCGACGTCGTTGACGCCGCTGTCGTGGTGGTCGTGGTCGTCGTTACCGGTGACATCCTTCGGCGCTGGGAAGAAGTCGTCCTCGTGGTACCCGATGATGACGCGGTGAATGCCGTCGGGTTGGCTGAGGTCGTTGAAGTGGCAGCAGTTGTCGTAGCGGTACTCGTCGTCGAGGCGGAGTGAGCTGTGGTGCTCGCGGTTGGAGTCTCGTTGGGGTGGGAGTACCTCGTTGGTGGTTCCTCCGTTTTAGGTTTATCGAATTTACTGGACGTACCTGCGTTCAACGCACGACCCATGTAGTCCCGGTTCCCAGCTCCGCTTTCCACGGATTGACTCGGTCGACCCTGGGCCAGGTCGTAGTCTGGTTCCGACGGAAATTGCCTGAATAGTGTGCTGGAAAAGATTCAAACGAACGTATTGATACCCTGATTTATGTTTGTAATGGGTGACAATAACTGTCAGATATAGTTTTCCTACTTTGCATCGTCGGAGTACAGATGATTGTGGTCATCTTCTAGTTCCAGTTCAACATCATTCTTCTCGAGTTCAACTTTCAGAACGCTGATGTGTTTCTCGTCGCCGTACATTCGCCTCATCAAGCCTTGATTCTCTTGCACGAATCTTCTGACAGCCTGCCTGGAGAAAGGAATTGCAATCTTTACCATCAAAAATATCTTAATGCGATAACTCAAAGCTTCCAAACAAAAATATTATTATAGTTTGAAAATATTTATCGAAGAGTAGGATTTAAATATTTATATTACAATTATAAATCAATCCTATTGATTACCACTCTGTATCCCCACAAATGAAAAACAAGATATTCATTTACCAAGAGTTAAAATTTCATTCACCATTAAAAAACCCACATGAAAATATGATATGAGATATTTAAAATTTTGTTATCAGAGGTGAGAATCTCATATGAGATCTACATGAAATCTCAATGGGATTCTATTACGAATTTCAGAAATGAGATCTCACGTGAGATCTCATATGAGATTCTCATCTCTGATAAAAAAATTTAAAATATTTTTTTATTTCAATTATACAATTACCATAAATTTTGCATGTCTTTAGTGTATTTCATTTAATTTTTCGCTAAATCGCTGTATCAAAAACAAGAGATGCCTTATCTATTTATGGTAATTATATAATTGGAATAAAAAAATATTTATAATTTTTTTTTATCAGAGATGAGATCTCATGTGAGATCTAATTTCTGAAATTTTTTTATTTAGTAGAAAATCGCAGATGAGATCTAATATAAGATCTCACATGAAATCTAATGTCTGAAATTCGTAATAGGATCTCGATGATATTTTCACGCGGGAAACTTCCCAATACCTTAATAAACCTTTTCAGCCAATAACAGTCAAACTTAATTATCTACCCTTACAGTTCGTCCAAACTTTCGCTCGATTTCACCATACACCTTATATACTCACCAGGGATAGGCGTTGCCGGCGATGGTGCACCAGTTCTCGCGGCGAAAGTCACAGGGCAGCTCGTTGACGCGTGCCCGGCCGACCCGCGAGTACGGCTTGCCGCACGCCGACGCGGCGTCGTAGCCGAAGGTACTGGGTCCACCCTCCGCCCCCGCCACCCCCTTCTCCGGTAGCCATAAGTTCACCGCCTGTGGACGTAAACAGGTGCAAAGATTAATCTTGTGGTCGTGGATGGTTACACGATTGTTGGATGATGAGCATTCGTACGGGAATACAGTGATTCGTATAAATACGCTGGTTCATAATGTTTGATAACGTTGGGTGATGGTTTGTAAGATGGATTTCGCGGGGATTTTATTATTGAAAATATGGAAGGATAACGGATGAGAATTATTTATGGAGAAGATTAAAACAAACGTTGGTGTTTTAATGTTTCAATGGTAATCTCTTAATAGTAGTAGCATATCGAATACTTTGTAATCGGTTTTTGTAGTTTCAAAAGAATTCTGACAGCCGTTTAAGAGAAAATTTTAATCAGGCTTTTCGGAACAGTTTTCTCACCTTTCCACATATTAAAATTGAAAATTTTCAAAATTCATACAAATAATTTGTATTTTTTACTAATTCTTTATGAGTATAACTGTAGTGTAAAACCATTATCCTGTATACAATCTTTAGCTTATTTTAAACATTATACAATTCTTTAGAAAACCATAATTTTGCAAATTACTTGTAAATTATTAGACATAATAAATAAATTTAATAACACCGTATTACGTTGTAGACAAGAATAGTAAGAGTACACCGAGTCCACCATACGAAAATAACGCCAACATAATTCAGTAGATAATGACCCACTTGGTCAGGCGTGAATAATGTTGAGGATAATAATATGTTGTAACACGTGCATTTTCCTCGAAGAAAGATTATATAGGAAGATTTATAACATATTCGTTTAAAAAAGTGTTAAAGCCAAGTTGATCCATTTTTTCTAAAACGTCTACAAAATATATTGTGATTGTGTGCAAATTTAATTTTAATTTTCATTCCATTACTATTATTTAATTTCGAAGCACGATATAAATTTAATAATTAAAAAGTCGACGCTACGAATAATCAATTTAAATTTCACGCGAACCAACAAACGTCAAAAAGAAAATGTTTACACTTATCTAAAAATCGCAAAACTTTTTTCCCAGGGGAAAATATGTACATGCATATGACAATCCCCCGCCTCATCGTCACACCGCTCGTGGAAAATCACAACAGACTCATCGTCGCAGAGCGTCTGTGCCTCTAAGTAGAATGTATTAAGGTCAACACTTTTAAATGGAACTTCCTAGTTTTGCCTAGCGAAACACTTTCACCTACGAAAAAAATGTCGGGCTATAGCGCTCGCTTCGCATGACGATATATATATATATATATACACGTTCGTCTATTTTGGTTTTCGCCCCGCTCATATATATCAGGAGAAAACTTCCCACAGGCTTATTATTACTCATCATCGCTCGTTTCAAACCCCACCTGCGCCATATACATATACAAAACCCGCGCCACCACTATACTGTATAGACAACAAATTTCACGCGGTGGCGATTCGCGTTCTAAACGCTCGACTACACACGCAAATCGATCCCGTTCCCTCATCCCGCACAGGCGAAAAAAACGAAAGAAAAAATCGAAAAGCTTTCACGCCGACCGTTAAAGTAATCGCGCTCGCTCGCTCGCGCTTGTAAAAGTAACATAACGCGAGGAGATGAGAATATGTGTATGCAACACATGCACGCAGCGTATATCGATATGCGTTATTTTCCCCCCGCGGTGGATGCGCGAGCGCGCGATGCATTTTTGCGCCCGCCGCGAAAGTCACTTACGCGCGTCCCGTTACACCGGTTTCTCCGATCGCGTTGCTTTCGTCGCGCCGCCGCCGCCGGCGCATAATATCATCATCGCATGTGAGCACCGCGTGATGATGGAGAGTAGCCGATTGATATTCTCAGCGGCGCTTCGTGTTTATCTCATGCGCGAGAGTGCATGTGTGTACGGGAGACGATGCAATGGAGGATATAAGCGCGAGGAGGGTTGTATTTTCGTGAAGGGTAAGGGTTACGTGGTTTTTTTCAGTGTAGAGGTAGATTAGAGCGTAGAGGATAGTTAAATTCTGAAGAAAACGCTCGATATGCGAGAGTTTTTTTAGGAAGGGCGCGTGTCTGACCACATTTGACACGCGTCTACTTGCGATTCGCTATAACGCCCTAAACGGAATAATCGCTTCGAAGCATCATTTTTCAAACTATAATTACATTTTCATAATTAAATCAATGACACGCGCGAAGCGATGATAATCTGGCTACAAGTGCCAAACGGAGACTGCACAACTAGTAATTACGATGTATATTATTGTAATTATTCTTTTGTGCTCCTTTTTAATGGAATTAATAATAACGAATGAATGAATGTAACAGTAATTTTATTCAGTACAGCAGTCGTTGTACGCTAATTAATTGCCTGGTTTATTGCGCCTTTTATCGCTCCGAAATTGTTCTTTTCCTCCTAATATTCGGTCGAAAATTAATAAAAACAATAATCACAGTATTTTGTATGGTTCGTTTAATAAATAAAATACATTTCTTATTGTTATTAAACTCAGAGGTTTATCCTACTTTCTTGCAATAATAACAATTTAACTTGAACCATTAACAGTTAAGTCTATTTTTGGCAATATTAACGGGGTTTCGGTTATTTGAGAGCTGTTAAACGATGACACTCCGAAAATCAGTCAAGTGTTAAAGCGCTCTTCCTAATTCTGCTTCGTCACTGTTATTCAGTTGCTTTGAAAAGGGTTTGAAAAAACGTTATTCACTGAAGTAGACATTAATCAATCAAGATTATTCTCGAATTTTTTGAATTAGTTGAAGTTAAAATATGATAAATGTATATACAGTGATTTTAGTATTGACAGTATTTGAATTAGTATACGAAAATTTGTTTGTAAACATTTGCTTTTGGAATGAAAAATGCGGAAATTTAAAATTACACAATAATTTTTATTATGAATTAATAAGATTTTCTAAATAAATTTTTATCTATTTAATAAGTATATTATAAAACTTTATCTTGACAATTTATTTTACCCATACCTAATATAATGATCGAAAAATATAAACCCTCGTTTACCGCTCGCACGTCAAAATTAAAATTTCTTTATCTACTCACCGACATTGACCGCATATCATACAACAACATCACACTCAAACATCGCAATTAACAATAAAAAATCATTGACCAAGCCATAAAACTCATAAATAACACTTCCAACTCGAATATTCTGCACATACACACGCATCACAACGAAACTGTACAGCACCCCCAGTCATAGAATGAAGAAATTACCAAAGCGAAAACAAGGGCAACAATCCTGCGGCCCAT